>JAUMHP010000025.1:1395583-1447068 GCA_032361065.1 Enteromius trimaculatus
TTATCAATTTTGAGCATGTGACGTGCTTTTGCAGGCTATCCACTAGGTTTTGCAGTTTGCACTAATTGTTTTGAGAAATGCACTAACTGCTGTGCAAATGTTAATAGTGTTCTGAGAAACGCATCAAAGCGACTGAGAAAAACTGTATTATTTTATTATTTAATATTATTTTAACAGGGACATTGGGACACACCAGAATTAGACAAATATTTTTCATCCATAGTCCCTGGACAGAAGTCATGCATTTAATGCATTAGATGCAATTAAACTTCAAATTTAAAATAAAATAATAATAACAGTATCAATTTATATTTTAATATTGTTGAATTGGTCGTTTTATTGTTAAAAATAATATTTTAAATATTCGATTAAAAATATTTAATGTGTTACTGTAATTGGCTGATTACTCTGCTGATATTGTAATGCTGCCTGTCTGTCATGTTCTTCATCACTATTATATCCTCTCGATGCTTTTTTCTAGAGACGTTCCTTCACTCACTCAAACGTCAAAAAAAATTTCAGGTGCGAAAAAAAGTGAGCACGAAATGATTAGCGAGGGAGGATGCACCTTAATTCTGACCCTCACCTGCAATGCTTAGTAGAGTGCACATTTTTAATAGAATTCTAAAAGGGTTAGTTCACCCCAAAATTAAAATTATGTCAGTAATTACCCTCATGTCGATCCAAAGCCCATCGTTCATCTTTGGAACACAAATTAAGATATTTTTAAAATTAAAATCGGAGAGCCATCTGGCACTTCATAGACAGAAACACAACCGAAATGTTCCCAGCTCCAGAAACGTTTCTTTAAAAATATCTTAATTTGTGTTCCGAAGATGAACGAAGGACTTAGGGGTTTGGAACGACACGAGGCTGAGTAATTACTGTAACTGACCGTGTAATCTTCAATCACAACTTTATTGACTCTGCCTCCCTCTTCTGGTCACCATTGGAACAGTGGGAATGGTTGAGCTCTTGTTTTACAACCAACATACCTCTCCACTGGATAGTAAAGCCCTGTCTGTGTCAAGATTGTACTTTTCAGCTAAAGTGAATAATCACTTTCAAATGGCTTATCACGCTTAATGAAAAAGATTCAGCGTTTCTATAAACTTTTAGGCATCACTCCTGAATTAATACATTTATCCTAAAGAGGGTGCTATTGGTCAGATCAGTCTATTTTTATGTCTATTTTTTATATTTATTTAAATAGCATATAAAAATACATGTATGCAGATATGATCATGGATGTATTTTCTGTTGTAATAATATAGAATAATAATATAGTTTTGAACTTTGCATCAGGATGATTCCTGTCAATCTTCATTACGGACATTAAAAATTCTATTTCTGTTCAAACTTAAATCAGTTTGTATATACACTTTTATGCGTTAAAATAATTTCTGTTTTTGGCCTTGGGAGGGTGTATTAGAGGCCAGAGTATTAATAGCATGGAAGTAATTATAGGGTTTGTTTACTGAGCGACCAGACAGTCCACATTAAAAATACATAAGGGCATCTCTCTCTCTCTCTGTCTCTCTCTCTCACACTCACACACACACACACACACCGTCTATCTGCCTGTTATTTTCCAGTGCTCCGAATGGAACATGCCAATACTAATATCTTGTATGCAACAACATGACCAGGTAAATTTCCTGATGCTAACAGCACACACACCAGTCATACAGCTGGTAAATATTAGGACTAGTAAATAAATCCTATAAATAAACATAATTCAGAGATATGATTACTGTGACAGATCTTTACTGATTATAGCAAACTGTTTGTGTGTCTTAAACATTAAACAAGGAACCAGGAAGCTGTCATTAAATGATCAAATGCTATCAAATGATCAAACAGTGCCATATCTGACAGCATGCTATATCAGCAACAGACACTTACAGACACCTGTAAGGATAAGGTGGTTACTGATGTTAATTATAATAAAGATGTTTGTCATAAATCTTTTTATTGTCACTTAAAAATGAACATAGTACGGTATAAAACAAACTCACTGCAATAAAAGAACAAGACAGATACATCCTATTGGGGAACAGTGTTACATTTTATATAATATTATTTTTGCACCCTGTCAAAATGTTTACTTGACACAAAGCAAGTCTTTGGTCAAAAGTCTAGTGGCTTTTCTTAACATTCATTTATACATAATAAATTCTACAACATATACTGACATGAAATAATGACACTGGCACTTCACATATACAGTAATAAAAGATACAGTGTTGTCAGGGACCAGCCTGATGAAAAAAACTGGAGGATGACTGTATTATCAGGCACACACATATGAATACATTGCATGTCACAGATTCAAACTCTTTCTGCATCTTTTTTTTTTCATTCTTTCTTTCATCAGCATATTCTTATATTTCTAAATGACTAATCTTTAGTGATGCAGAACATGCTGAGGTATGTCTTAAAAAGAAATGTGGCTAAAGCTAGTCAAGGCCTCTCTCTACCAGTTAAATTAAATTTATGTCACTTTGGTATTACAGACGATAAAAGTGGATAATGCACAGGAAAATTTTGACAAAACTGTTAAAAAGTGGCAAAAAAATGTGCAGTTACTATTTACGTGCATTAAAGTGCAATTCCATGTCCACGTTACCCTAGAAATACCAAAAGAAATCTTTGGATTTTCTTAAATCTTTTTTTTCATAGTAAGTGCAGTGTTAAAATAAAACCTATTCACAAATTATATAATTCTCTAAAGCTTTCGGTCAGAAATGTTCTCATTAATGGAAATGTATATTCACAGGTTGGTGATATCCACGTGCAACACAGGGAGACCGTTCATCTAAGAAAGTAAAGTTAACACAATTCAAGTGATCAAGATCTACAAAAAACAGCTTCTGTGTCCAGTAAACAATCTACTGAATAAACTATTAGCGAACCACTATATAAGCCTCAAAAATGAGGCAGTCTTTATAAGCATCTAAGAAAAATGAATATGCCCTCTCAAAAATGACTAGTTTCATGGGGCATGTAAAAAACCTTTTCGCACTGAAAAAAAAAAGTTTGGCACCATGAGAAGTCCCCTGGCAAAACCGTACCAGGTAAGAAAACTGTAAGAAGGGCCAAGGTCAGTTAAAGAAGACCTTTAAGACATTGTTCAAGCCACAGAGGCTACTTTGTCACAGTCAAGAGTGGGCTTTTGAGAAGTGTTGACATCCTCTTTTGCAGGAGAATTTCCTTCCTCTGACGTCCTGTTCCAGCAAGGCAGAGTGGCCAAGAACAGAAACAAACCAGACACTAAAACACAAGTACCACTGAAGTAGAATGCCAAATCATATGACTGAGTCCAGTCAAAGAACCAACCTGTAAGAAAAGAAAAACAGAGACACCATCAGTAAAAGTGTTCAAAAACTCCTTTAACCTATATATATATATATATTCTGTATTTTTCCTTGGTACTTTTCTGTTCATGCAAGCTTTTGTCTTCAATTTTAACCATGCATGCTTCTTACCTACAACAGGTGGCCCGAGGGTGATTCCAAACCCTCCGAAGCACATAAGGATGCCGTGAGCCTGACTGAGTCGTTCAAGGCCCACAATCTTGGTAGTGATGTAGGATGTGAGAGACCAGTTCCCTGAGAAAAATCCAACCATGGCCGACAGAACTTGCAGACCTATGTAGCTTTTAGACACAGGAATAAAAAGCAGAGCCGCTCCTGTGCATGTCAGCGTCAGGGCATACAGGTACAAGCTGTTCACCCATTGCATGTCTGCCAGGACGCCCAGGACCAGCTTACCGATGCCTGTTGTCATTGCAACGATGGAGACAAGGGGTATTAGTGCAATCTCGTCGATAAGCCCCTCGCTCTGGGCTACATCCTCCATGAAGAGCACCGGTGGAAACGCCCCTAAGCTGAACAGGAATATGGCGATGCAGAAAGCCATGAAGACACGGTCTTGTAGGAGCTCTACAGTCTCGCACAGGTAACGTCCATAAGGTCGCATTCGTTTCTTGATGGCTCGCGCTACAATTGAAGAGGAAAATATACCACCTTTTCTTTCTCCTTCACTCTCTTGCAGCTCGGTGGGTTCTTTGGAGATCAAAAGCTTAATGGTGGCTGTGTTATCGGCTGAGTTAGTTGTTGTTTTGAGATCAGAGTCAATGATAATGGCAGTAGGTTTGGTGTAGAGGGTTTCTGGTTCCTCTGTACGCAGTAGAGCAGCTCTCTGTTTTAGGTAGTAACCAGGTAAGTTCAAAGGTCGCATTGGCCCAGCACATGCCATCAAGTTGAGCGCCAGAGCTCCAATGATAAGCAGGCAGCCCTCCAATCCAAACAACTCAATGAGCTCATTCTGGAGTGTGGCATAAGTGAACCCGCCCACACTTGTACCTAAGAACAACGAACATAATTAACCTAAAGAACCAAAAAAACATTCAGTGCACCATTTTTTTTATGTTTTTTAGTGAAATATTTCATTTATTTTATACATTTTTTTCATTCAATTTTTAAAAAATATTTTAATAGTTCTTCAATGCAATTAAATACCAATACTACAAGCTATCATTTTACATTTTATTAAACATTTTATTCCATTCCACACCTGTTGTGACGATGCCCAGTGCTAGGCCACGCCTCTTGTCAAAGTACTGGCAGGTTATGGTCAGTGTGGCAGCATAGACAAGTCCGCAGCCAATGCCTTAAACACAGGAACATAAATATATTCTTTAATGTATTCACACATTTAAAATCTCTAACTATCAATTTAATGTCAGTCTGAAAAGCCTTAATGTAACTATACATTAAAGACCTTGTCAGCCTGAGATGAAGGTAATCAACCAAAAATTAAAAGTCTGTCATTAATCCTCATGTTGTTCCAAAACTGTAAGACGTTCATTTAGCTTCGGAACACAAATTAAGATAATTTTGATGAAATCCAAGAGCTTTCTGACCCTTCGAAGACAGCAATTATTTCTGTTTTCTTTGCAGACAACTGCAAAAAGTTTTTACAGCTCAGTAAAATTACGATTGAACCAATGATGTCATATGGACTATTTTAATGCTGTCCTTTCTATGTTTCATAAAATGTTTCAGTTGCATTGCTGTTTATGCAGGGCCAGAAAGCCCTTGGATTTCATTAAAAATATCTTCATTTGTGTTCTTAAGATAAACAAAGGTCTTATAGGTTTGGAACGATGTGAGAACTGATGACAGAATTTAGATTTTGGTCGAACTATCTCTTTAAGTACAGTATGTATGAAGTTGATGAGTCAGAATAAATAGTGCAAACTTTTAAATAACTTATATATTATATACTTCTGATTGAGTCATCAACGGAAGTGAAATTGTTAGGATGACTCTAGTGTATGTCAAGTAACTCTAAATTGTATTTGTGGGTAGCACATTTTTGTTCAGTGGGTTTGTTGGTGTGTATGATCAAAGGTCTGCACAGTAAACAGTGATGGTGCCATGGTTTCAAAATGTAAACTGTCACTGAAAGTTGTATAATCATAATTAATAGCAACCCTGGCACACTCTGACATTATAAAGTCTGTTCAGCACTTCCCGCTCTTACTGAGAATCCTGGACATAAACCTACCCTCACTCTCTATGACTAATATGTGATGTGAGAAGATAAACACAAGGCATATTCATTAGCTTTAATGGTTCAAAAAAACATAAATGCATCTGTTTCTACTAGCAAACTGATATTCATTCAATGCTAATGATACTTTTATTATCTTACCGACAACAATGCCATAGGAGAAGATGAGGAAAGAGATACTTGGAGCAAAAGCACTCAGCATCAGGCCTCCAGCCACCATCACACCGCTGAAGACGGTTACAGGCCGTGCACCAAAATTATCCACACAAGCACTGCACACCGGACCTACAAAGAGAGAAACAGGAACCATATCTTACTGAACGTTAAATAAATAAATAATTTAATAACCTACCAACAATAAAAAAGTTATCTTTGCCTTATGTACTTGAGTACAGTTTTTGCTGCTTTTGTTTTCAATCTTTTCTTTTGATCCGAATCATTGTGCTTTATTGTTTTGTTTCATTTTTTACCTTGCACTGTTATTTTAATTATTCACCATTTTTCAGTGCTGAACTCCGATGCGAAGGCAATGCACATTATTTGTCTTGGCAATAAGCATAAACTGAAATCCTAAATGTTAGCAATATAAAATAATCTAATAAATAGTTTAAAAGTATACATACTGTACTAGTCTAATATTAAGATTTATTACACAATAAATTATTGGTACCATGTCTCCTTAAAGAACCAACAACCATGTTGTCCTATTAAATAGACGCTCACTCCAACTTGGTCTTAACAGATACTAAAATAGACCCTGTCATATATAGTGGTGAAGAGAATGTGTTTGTCTATCTATCATTAGAAATAACAAATGACTCAGCATTGGGTTGCTCCTAATATGGCCAAAGTGGTTGGACTCTGGAGAGTATCTAGTGGAAACACTGTGTGTGTTTGTGCCATCCAGACTAAATAATTTCAGCTTCTTTATTTTGACGGCTCATTAGGTTCTGTACTGTCTGGTATGGGAAACATCATATCACCTAACATCACTGCCAAATGCCCTCAAGCTCACTTACTATTACCCAACACCAGTCAACTAAATGTTGAACTCCACTACAAAGATATAAACCTTTCTAAAAAACTAAACTAGGGCTTTATACTGACCAGCAATATCAGTATGGATGGACAAACTACAGCTGACCCAAAACCATCCAATCCAAAGCAACCAGTCAATTAAGCACAATGAAACAATGAATTATAAAGTAGCCAGTATAATCAGATTAGCACAACTATCTCTTCTGTTGCCCTTTCACAGGTGTGTCTGATCAGGAATCAATTGGAGCATGATAGACATCTCCTTCTAGGCAGTACTGAATAAGATATATGTGTGTTGCTTTCACAGACCAGCTCAGTAACAACTTAGTAAATCACTCTTCTTCTGAATCAGCATGAC
This sequence comes from Enteromius trimaculatus, assembly GCA_032361065.1. Classification (NCBI taxonomy): domain Eukaryota; kingdom Metazoa; phylum Chordata; class Actinopteri; order Cypriniformes; family Cyprinidae; genus Enteromius; species Enteromius trimaculatus. The sequence continues at coordinate 1,402,560 of JAUMHP010000025.1, forward strand.
CAGGACACACAAACACTACTCATGCTCGCACATAACCATGTCCCTGACAGGCATGTGCTGTCATGACTTTTCCTACCGTGACGTTGAACTATACAGCTATGTCTGTAAACAAAACCTGACACCGTCGAAACCCAAACACTCACACTCTTTCTGCCCTTTCACTCTCTGAAGTAAAGTTTAGGGGATGTTCTTCTGGACTTGTCAGTTTGACAGCTGTAATGCAGACAGCAATGACCGAGTAGTACGCGAAGGTCATATAAACAAGTAGATAATTTCTCTATCTGTCAGCATGTTGTTTTATGAAGAGGGCTTTGAGTCAGTACACTGAGTCAGCAGCATTCTATGGGAAAAAGAGCAGTATGTTTTTAGTGTGTTATATGTCAGATTAGATGTAGGACACTTAGAACATAGAAACAGGTTTGTCTTAGTATTTTTTGTCTGTTAAAAATAGGTAAACAACCAAAAACAGGACATGTTTTGACGAAATTGCAATGCAGTTGCATGAGATACTAACATCTTGAAATTATTTTATCTGGCACATTATTGTGGTAACACTTTACAATAAAGTTTCCATTGTTAACATTAGTTATCTATGTTTTTAACACAAACTTAGTTTTATTAATTACCATGAACAATTAATACTTTAAAAATATATATATATTCCACAGTTAATTTTAAACAAGACATTGTAAAGTGTTACCATAACTGCTTTTTTCTTGTTTATAGCATAAATCTAACTAAGTCCAGTAGATGTAAAACTTACATTACAGTTTTACTTGCAAAGTTAAATAGTCATGTTCACAGATTATGTTTATAACTGAATAAGTAACTTTTCGGTGCTATTTCTTTTTTCTCTTGTACTATTTCAAAATGTTGAAGCATGTGTGATAATGTGCATTACATAACAGCATCAGAACTCTTACTGTTTGTACAGGCTGCTTTTTATTTAGAAACCTGCACACTCTCTTTATCTCTCTCTCTCTCACACACACACACATAAGAGAGAGAAATGATCAGTACTCACTGGTGATGAGCGCCACACCAGACACCATGGATCCGACCCAAGCTGTCATGCCTTTTCCCTCCTGGAAGGCACTGAGCCACTCGGGGTATAAAACCCCAACAGACTGGGGGGATCCAAAGGACAAGAACTGGGCCATGAAAGAGGCCACCACAATCATCCATCCCCATCCACCATCTAAAGCACCTTCACCCTTAACAGCACCCATTTTCAGCACTGATCTTACGCTGACTTCACTTGGCACACAGACCTTCAGAAAGAAAGGGAGAAATATCAGTTTGATAGTGTGTAGCTCACATCACAGTGACAGCAGTGTGTCATGCTATCATTTATGCAATAGTCTAATATGCAATCCTATATTTAAACTTTATACAAAAATTAGTAACTTATTATGTTTCGTTATATACAAAAAATACAATTGAAAATTTCAATTGTTAACCAGTTACTAGGCTAAAAACGGTCATTTTTGCTTATTCAAACGAATCCAAACCAATTATTAACCTATGCGTGTTGTTTGTCAACTACCAGAGTAAGATGTGAAAGATATAACTTAAAACATAAAACTGTGAGACTTACGGCAGGTGGATGTGGATGTTGCTCTTGCTTGGAGAGCGCGGTGCGCTGAACCGCTCGTGCCCGGTAGACCAGGCCAGTCTCACGCGCTTCTCTGCCGAATACCTTCTTGAGCTCAGCATCGCGCGCCGCCTAGTTTTGAACAATTCTGGAATGAGACCACACCTCGAAGGTGGAGAGACCACTGACCGCACTGCCTTTCACATGACATCCCGCAGTCGTGAAAAGAACCGGCGACATTCGCGGCGCGCAAAAGCATCTTTACCTCCAGCGCGCGAAGAGCAACAAACGGAAGCGCGCCAAAGTTTCTCTTCAACTGCAGTTCGCCACCTAAAAGTTAACAGGTTTTTTATTTTATAGCAAAACATTCAAGTCGATGCTTTATGGGGCACATGCTTATTAGGCAATATTATTTTTATTTAAAAGTTAGCAAAACGTGCGCCTTACCAACAGAGGAGCTGAGAGAAGTGGTTACAGGACAGGTGCATTCAACATTACAACGCGATTTCTCCGCTGTAGCCTACTTGATAAGGCACCTATGTAAGGTTGGACATTGCAGCCAGTGCACGGGCATGTACTTTTCTCAGCATGCGCTCTTGTATCCCGTAAAATAAAGAACCAGTTTGAAGCTGTTCTCACCGGCTGGACTCGTGAGTCACGGAGAGATCAGCCGGCTCAGCAAAGAACAACTAATTCTCTTTTTCTTTTGCTCTCTTTAAGGTTTTTATATTGCGTCCAAAAAAAAAACCTAAACTGTTGCTTGTAAATGTTGGAGAAAAAATATTATTAATAAAAATAATAATACATTGTAGAATTTGTAATGCTAACTATTATAATATATGCAATAAAAAATGAAATCTGTAGGAGTTTTGCATCACAATAAATTTTAACCTCTATGTTACTACTTCACTTATTTGGAGGCAGTAAAATAAATGACATAAAAGGTATGGAGGCGCAAACTTCGGTTTGATGTCATTGCTGATACTGAAGGACATGTTCAGACTCTGCAACAGAGCAAACCTCATATAGGACTAAACTACGGTCATAGGTTTAAACTTCTTCCCACCCTTCTACATCTCTCATCTCTGGGTGGTCGGCTGAACTTTTGTACTGGGTGAGTGCATGAGGGTCAGACGGCTTGGGCTCTAAGCCCACCGAGATCCTGTTCCTGCTCTGTGCTTGTACTGGTTCCCACGCACACATAAAACAAGAGCTTCGGTCTTCCCCCCACCCTGACTCTGTAATCCCCTCTGACATGAAAAGAGAGAGAACAGAACAGTTAATTGCATTTGCCTCATATCACCTTTTTGGACAACATTTCTGCTTATGTGGCATGGCTGCAGCCTGCAGGAATCTGGGAAACCACTGGGATACTTCTGGAAGGAACATACCCTTGGCTCTAGATTACATTTGGATAAAAAAGTCTGCTTAATAAGAAAATATAGAGCTTGACATTATGGACAGACTGAGTTCATCTACAGTACCAGTCGAGTTTAAACACCCACTTAGACTTTATTATAGCTGTTTGCAGTAATAATCAATAAATAGTAAATGAGCATATTAAAGAATGAATAATGACCGTTTTATGTTTTTCCATTTTAGATGTAGCCGCTGTTTGATTTTGCTAACACTGCTGCACACTCTTGGCAATCTCTCAAAACTTCACAAGTAGCCACTTCAGATGCTTTTCCAACAGTGTTGAAGTAGTTCCCATGCATGCTGGGTTGGTTCTTTTCCTTCACTCTGTAGTTAATTTTGTTCTTGTTTTTTTTTTTTTTATTTAAAAAAAGTTAGTCAAATGTGTCCAAAAGCTACTGTACATCTCCTCTATAGCTTTAACTGTCTCTTAATGTTGATGTTCAATTTGAATGAGACTGTGAGAAGATTGAGATTTTTTTTGTTTGGATTTGCTGTTAAGTAATCATACTTAAGAGCTTTTTTGTAGTTTTTCTTAGATTAATTCTATTTCAGAGGAAGTGCAATGAGAGCAGTACAGCAATATTGCAGGAAATCTGGAAAACAAAAGCTGTGAGTGTGACATGATCTCCATGTTTACTATGAGATTTGGCTTCCTCTTTCAGGAATGCTGACTCGACTATAGCATGGCAGAAGAACATAGACCTCAAGTGACCTGTGTGATATCCTGACACTCCCTTCCCTTTCCCTCTTGTTCTCCGTTATCGACTTGCTTACACATACAGCATCTCCTGATGTTGACAAACTTGTTTTGCCACTCCATTCTTAAACAGGTCAACGGCAAATCAAGGGAACGGTAAGAGAAGATATGCCTACTACGAAGACTGATGCAGGGCAGTGAAACTTTCAACACTACTGTAGAGCTTCACAATTTAGTTGTTGTTTGTTTTATAGGTTCACTGTCCAAAATAAATTGTACATCGTTACAAGCACCCCTGCTTGTTCCTTACCTGCAAATGCAGTCACATGGGTATATCTATACATGCTTTTTCATAACCCAAACAGACTGAGCTGCATGACTTTAATTATTCTTCGAATCTGTCAGTAATGTTAGAACTTGAGGGTCGGTTTCACCCCCTCAACCACTCTATCCTGACAGAACCGGTCTGAACCAGGTGAGAGTGGCCGTTGCCAGAGAGAAAGCGGCACAGGACAGCTTACACTGAAATACTTGTGTAGGGATTACCACACCACTGGATGTGTGTGTGAGAAAGAGCACTTTCTAAGAAGTGTGGAGTTTGCTAACTAGGCTGGAAAACTGTGGTGGGAGACTGATGTACAGTACCAAACAGGTTTGTAATATTACCTGACACCTTAAAACGGCTGATGTTATGAATGGTCATCTGTCTATCTCAATGAAAATTCAGTCGTCCAATGACAACAGCTTCAGTCAAGATATAATTTAAATTAGGAAATGTGTTTTACAGGTTACTGTTCTCACTCTTTAGTAGCTCAGTGAACAGATATAAGAGGTTAAATGTTACATAATCCTACTCGTAGATAACTCTTATTGACATTACAATAAGTACATGTGCTCTGCGATACAGATCGAGACATCTTGGTAATGATTAAAACCTAAAGGACATCAAATTTTTAACTGGAAATTTAACACTAATAATTATACATATATAATTTTATTTATTTATTACATTTATTTATTAATTGAAATTAAGAAATGTATTAATTCATGTGTTCCTTCGCAGAAAGGGGTCTGGCTACAATGACATTTCTTGGGATGAGAAAAATAAATAGATAGCAGGATGTCCCTACCCCTTCGATCTGACTGAAAAAGAGAAGAACCTTCAAAAATAACAGTATCTTTAACAATCCTTTAAAAAATCCAGTGAGGATAAAACAGCGCTATGAGATGAACTTAAACTTGCACACATTTCAGGTATAAAAATAAATAAAATCACACACACAAGATTTATTTGTACAAGCATTTAATCATGTTGAGTTAATTGTTCAACAGTACCATGTTTTGTTGCATCAACATGTCGGTTCATGTTTAGGTGTTAATATGACACTGGCATTAAGCAAAATTCGCCATCTGAATAAGCGTTCAGGGCACTCACTTTACAGCGAGGGCTCCGAGAGAGGTTGAGCTGCTGATCAGAAACCAGTACGGACTTTGTTTTCGTAGTGGGTCATGTTTGGATTCTAGCAGAGAGACTGGTCCCCGACCAGCAGTCGTGGGAAACCTCTATGGCTGTGCAGACACACACAAACACCCGCACACACAAACACTATAATCCCACTATAATACACACGCAGAGAGGCAACAAGTGCTGTTTCAGTACATTTCAGTCTGTCTCCTTTACCATCTACATGCTGCCAACGAGCCACACGCACACACGTCTGTTTACAAACAAAAACGGCCTAAAACAAACAGACAATAAACAGACAATAAAACAAAAGAAATAAGTATTACTGCCGTGCACACGGCAAATGTGCTGGGATTTCTATGAAGATGCACTCATAAAGATTTATTCAACTGAGTGTTGCGTTGTTTATTAAATGGAAAATTTCAATTACATTTAACAGTCAATCTGTTAAAACAAATAAGATTTAATGGGGGCAGAGAAAAAATAAATCTTCCCACAAAAAAAAAAAAAAAAAGACCAGGCATATGCAGCTGACAACCCTCTTGAGCAACATTCCCATCCTTTCCTGAACCAGCTTGATCACTTTCCAGAAAGAAAAAAAACACAGGAAGAATAACAAAATTTAAAGGCATGGGGCTGATTATGGATCTGTCAGTTGGCCAAGCATCTACACCTTCTCCCTTTTGAGATTCCCAGTCCTTTCACTCCCCAGTTCAACGGTCCTCTAATTCCATATCCGCTCCAATCCCTTCCAACCTTTGCCCAGTGGAAGATCACCGAGTTGTTGTCATTGTAGTAGTAGTGTAGCCTAGCTTGGAGCAGCCTAGCTTAAGGTAGCGCATGGTGCATGCATTAAGGCTGAGAGGGGGGATTCTGTGATGTCACAGAGTGGGAGGAGCCAGACTGGATCATCGGCTGTGCGGGTGGTGGTGGTGGAGGAGGGTGCTGCACTCCAGAGTGTGTGTTTGGGGAAGGAGGTGGTGTCGGACGCTTAAACTTATCTGGGCTGGTGCTTCTCCTTGGGGATGGCCTCTGTATGACAGGAGGAAATACAAAACAAGCTCATGATGTGATATAATACAACAGGGGGACTTTTATAGTTAATAATTAATATATATATATATATATTTTGTGTGTGTGTATTATATAACATCATATACACACACTTTTTTTTCCTCTAGACACCTTCAACTTTTTTCCCCCATTATTAAAGTGTTTTTGCTATAGTTCAGAAAATGCTAATAAAAACTGACAAGAGTTAAACTGTGTCAGCACAAATTCTTCTTGATAAAGTCAGATAACTTACACACAAAAAAAAAAAAAAAAAAAAAGGGTCATGTTGAAGTAGTTTGTTCCCAAATGTTTATCCCTTTTTTGGGTATGTCACAGTTTATTTTGCTATCCTCACTTACATGAACTATTAAAAAAAAATATATCTAAACATTTTTCTTTGGTGTCTGAATAATTTTTGAAATAATCTTAAATGAAAGGTGTCATTTTAAATTTATTAGCAAAATATCATGGTTTGTACAAAATATTTGTATTATTAATAATGTTGAAATCAAGTTGCATTGCTTAAGATTAAAAAAGTTGTTGTTATTTTGCACTAAATCGGAATCAGAAAGATTATAGAGAACAGTCAAAGCAAATACAGGTACATATGCTAAATTTCTTAGCATTTTAATGCTTACTTCAAAGTAATAGCATACTAGTTTGTGGTTTAAATTTCATTATTAATATAAGAGGATGGTAAAAAACATGTCAACAAGAAAAAGCCAAAACCCTGACATTTTAGGCAATTTAAAACCCTGAATACGACATGTTGTGGTGAAAAAAAGATTAAACAATTCAACAGTTGTACTTTATGACTGGTCATGCTTCTGCTAAACAAAACAATACTAAAATTTACACATGAAATGGTCGCTGGTATCATCTCCTCTAGTTTATGTCACACATGAGTGTGTTTACATATGCAAACTGAGTGTGAAAGTGCAAATGTGACACCTTTTGAGTGTGTTCGAAGAGTCTGGCTCTGCTGTCAGTCCCGGTTTATCAAAGCAACTGACTTTTTCAAGGCACCGCGGGACATGAAAGTGAGCCAGCCACACTTCGCTAAAACAAACAGATCACTGTTGCTATAACCAACAGCCCCCAACAGGAAAATATAATCCACAACATTCAAATAGGTATTAGGAAAGCAAAAAGTGGCAAAAATAATGAGAGTCATGAATTAGCGGCTAATTCAAACCTGTCACTGAACATTATTCTTTGAAAGTCTGAAGTGGTTGCCCGGGTTGTAAGAAGTTTAAGTTCAGTATTACGTAATCAAATAAGCTCAGCTGCCATATCAGGCAGTATCTATCTTAAAGCACATGGAACGGAGGTCATGTGATTTGCTAATACTACCGTAAAAGTTCACAGAACCTTATCCTAGGAATTATTCATTTCTGAATTCCACTTCCCTTTTGTGGATCAATACATCAAAATGTACAGTGAGATACTTTAGGACTTCTTTGTCTCAATGCACTGCCTCAGAAGTGTGCACAGAATGTTTCAATCACTTACAAACTCTTGTGAAATGAGCAAGCAACTAGATGCTGCAAAAGTTGTGTTGACGCTTTTGGTTATTTAGATCGCTATGCAATGAGTCATCCCGTTAAGGGACGGCAACGGTGAGGTTATGTAATGTGCTTACCTAGTCAGTTCCTTAATCAAAAGACTCTGGTAAATAGAGCGTTCACATTTGTGCAACAGACAAACATGAGGCTGGACTAATTGCTGCTGCAAAACATAGCTAGTCTTACATTGTTGGCCTTCACTCAACTGGACAATTTCCAGAGGGTGTTGCGGAACATACATAAGGTGAAATTGAGACCGGTTGAAAATTATTACTTCACTGCTGTACATTTATAGCTAACTTATTTATCTGCTAGCTAACATTAACTTGATAAAGTGACACATTAAATCCATGTCGCAGTCACCATTTATTTCAAATGGTGTTAAATTGGTTTAAAAAGAGTTACACACTTACACTCAAAAATCTTTGGCATTTAAGTTTTGAAGAAAGAAACCAACACTTTGATTAAGCAAAGAAAATCAATCCAAAGTGATAGTAAAGCTTTTTGATGTTTTGAAAAGATTTAGAAAATAAAATAATAAAGTTCACGTGTCACCATTTTCTCAAAGTATTAAAAAGCATGATCCAAGTTTCCCCGAAAATATTAAGCAGAATAGCTGTTTTCAACATTGATGTCAAATCTTACATTTCGGGAAGTAGGTCTTTCATTAGTAAATCAATAACTGCAGTGTGACCTCAACTACTCTACAGCAGCCGTGAACGACAGGAAATGTGATGAAAGACTATCCAGGTCTTGTTTGAGCTGGCATAAACCTGGTCCTGACACACATATAGAAAACATCCTTAAATTAATTTTTAAACAACTTCTTTGACTTTCCTAACCATTACTGCCATTTGTAATCAGCATACTTTTTTTTTTTTTAAGTAACATTCCTTGGGAAAACTGAATTTAACTAAAGAGTAAGTGTAAAGTGTAAACTAAAAACGTAGGCTATTCTCACCTGTATGCACAAAAACATTGATGTTTCTGTTCAGTGAGCTTATCTTATCTGGGTTTCATCCATTATAATATAATTTAATATCTCCATTACAGTACAAGACATGGCACCTTTGTGTTTATTTTGGGTGGAGTAAGTGTGCTATCTCATCTAACAGGTCAAAATACACTGCAAGGTACACAAAAAGTCTGGATGCAGCTTTTGTGCTTTATCTTATATGAATGGCTGAGGATTCACAGTACTGGTCTATATTAACTTAGACGCACAATAGGGATGAGGAAGAGCGTTCTGAAGTCGAGTGTAATCAGGTGACTCACAGATGAGTCATCAAATGTGCCGTTTTCAAATTCAGCTGAATAGCGTTACAACGGTTCTTAAGTAAAAACAGGCTGTCCACGATACACGCTGCTTCCTGCATGTAAACATATTGCTCAATATCAAGATGAGCTTGAACAGAGTGTTTATATACATATATTTATATGCTAGATGTGTGAGAGTAGGCACCTGTACAGCGTGTGAGGGTCCTGGGTGGATGTGTAGCCCAGGAGATGTGTAGTGGGGGAGTGGTGCTCGGCTCAGCGTGGCTGGAGGGGTGAAACCAACCGTGTGACTTGCGTATGACAAACCTGGAATGGAAAGAGCATCACACATTTTCAACATGATGCTACCCATTACACGGTTATTTAAAACCAGCACTCCTTAATATTAATCGTTGGTTGTTTGATCTACATCATCTACATCAAACTTTTGAACTGCTTAACTTGATATACTTGTTCAAAGGTTCAAAGATTATTTTAGTTTATTACCTAGTTTACTTTGTTATTATCAAAACCTACAATACCTAAAGCCAATTTAAAAATCATAAAACATCTACATCAATCTAAAGGATTTATGTTTGAAGACCTCAAAGGTTAGCCCTTATTTATCACATCAATTTACAGTACAGCTTGCATAATTAACACTCCATAAAAACACATTTGTCTAATTATCACCCTATAAACTAATCCAAAGGCTGTGTCGAAAACCTGTGTTAAAGCCCATTAAAATATATGTGAATCAAAAGCAAACCACATCAAAAAGATTTAACTTAGTTATTATATCCATTTTTAAGTTTTTTAAATGTTTTATATGCTCACCTTTACAATACAGTAAAAACATTTGTTACATGTAATACAAACTGCTGTTAAACGGCAGTTGTTGCTATGAAAGATAAATCTTGCTATGATAAATCTTTCAAGTTAACTGTGTGGGCACACACCAGGGGAGATGGGGCGGCTGGAGGAGGGAGAGGGGGTGTAGGGGATTGGGCTGGACACTGTACGAGCTCTCAGTCCCTGAGCCGACATCTCATTAAAATATCTAGAAAGAGATAGAGAAAGATTTAGAGATGTAAAAAAACAAACAAACAAACCGCACAACAAAAACATTCTGGCAATGCATGATTTTCGTTATAACATATTATTCAATATGAACATGTTAAGACCAGTGTGTAGTTATTTGTAAGGTTTATCATATATGCCCAGTCATCTTTTGTGTTTGTATTTAATGCACCTCTCATCGTCCATCTCAAGGCTGCTCTCACTTTCTGAAAGCTGTCTACACAGAGCCTCCCTTCTTTCCATTTCTCTTTGAAGTTTTCTCTGAAGACGAATGTTCTCTTCCCTCATTTGCCTTTCCTCCTCAATATATTGAGCACGCTTCTCTGTGTCTGAAGGGAGAGAAAGATGATAGAAAACATACACAGAAAAAACTGCAATTTAAACCTGTAACAAAAAAATGTTTTAGGATTGGTGAGAAATAATTTAATAAAGCACAAGACGCTTTGAATTATATGTAAAATTCCGGATGATACATTTTTTACCTTGAAAATACTAAGACGTATGTTAATTCATGCTTAACTAAACCTTGTCATATTGTTATGCTGATATTTATATTTTAAATAAATTGAGAGTGTATATACTGAGAGTGATACCATGAGCTAGAATAAAGCTATTGGCATCTTTCTGCAATGTAAATGGAGATGTCTCCCTCTAGTGGCTAAAACACAATGTAAAGCACTCAAACTAAGAATTAAACTAATGTGTGTAGCTCACTGTACTCTGCTACAAACTACCGCTGTATCATACTACACATGCCTCTACTACAAAACAAAACCATGTACTTTACTATTCAGGGAGTCAAGTTATCTTTTGGTTTACTGTTTACAATGTACGACTAATTAAACAAGTACTAATCCTAATATATGTGAAATGTATATACTATAGATACCATGAGCTACTGTTAGGATTAATACAAAGGCTGCATTTGCAGGACAGTTTGTTTCCCTCCGGCTGTATGATGGCAGAGAGGCTGTGCAGGAGTGCATGCGAGCGTAATGAGACATGGACTCACGCTGGAGCTCTGTAGTGCGGAGGCTGCGTTTGAGCCTCTCCACTTCACTCTTGAGGAAGCGGATGTGCCGCATCATGTTCTCCGGAGAGTCAATCTCCATGGAAACTTCACGTGGAGAGGGCGGGGCTGATACTGGCTGGTCTAGCTTCTCCTGCAGAATTCTGCCAATCAGAATGAAGATAATAAAGTTAATGTTTGTACACATTTAAAATATTTGTAGAGGATATAAAATGCATTAAGACAGACAGACCAGTTCACAAAGGACATTACCTTTTTTCTGCCTCGAGTTTGTCCATGCGTTTCCAAAGCCGGTTGACCAGTGCCTCCTGCTCCTGTTCCAGAGTGTTTTCGAGATCAATCTTCTCACGTCGGAGCTGCATATAAATTCATGCAATTAATAAAACTAGGCTGTGGTTCTGAAAATAATGCATGTTCTTACATTGGGCCACAATAATATTAGTTTGCACAATAGTAATGGGGCTTTCCACAAATACAAATTGTGCACTGCTGAAGAATAACCTGTTCTACTCCAGCCAGGTACTGGCAGATACTCAAGCTAACAAAAAAAACAATGAACTTGAAGATACCAACTACAAATAAAATTTGTGCAATAGGTCGTGGGATTTTTTTAAGGATTGAGTGGTTTAGAAATGATCCTGTTTTACAGCAGGATGTTTAAAGGTACCTGCTCTAGAGTGAGCTGTTTGGAGATGGTGTCGTTTTCCAGTTTTTTGATCTTCTTCATCAGTTTATTGACCTGGAATTCTTGCTCTTGCTCCAAATGCTGCTCCAACTCTGCCTTTTCATGCTGAAGCTAAAAAACAAAGCAAGCACATAAGAGAAAATAAAAATAAAACAGATGCGACACACACAACCCAATATGAACACGATGGGCACCCCAAATGAGCGGTGATTCAAAGTGACGTTTTGGTGTCACATTTTTGTCCTGGTCTCTTTACAAACAATAACACGATAAGTCATTCCTCATGGTAACTGTTTTGAATGTCCACGCATATTTGCTTGTGTTGCATTTCCATAGCAACATATTTTAACCAGATGAATTTGCAACCATATTCAAAATTCAACAGAATCAGAGAAAAACAATTGTTTTCAGGCTATATAATTTTTTCATATATTTATATTTATCTATCTATCTCTCTATCTCTCTATCTATCTATCTATATATATATATATATATATATAAATGTGTGTGTGTGTCTATATATATATATATATATATATAGCCAATGAGCAAGAGAGGAGTATAAAATAATTAGTGACTATTTAATTGTTGAGCTATACCTGCATTTATCATGTTTAGCACTACTGCTCAAAAGTAAGGAGTCAGTAATTTTTTTCTTTAACAAATTAATACTAACACTAAGAACACATAATTTCTCAAATAGTAAAGGCAGTAAAGACATTTGCAAAGTCACTAATAATTTCCATTTCAAATGAATGCTGTTCCTTAGAACTCACTAAACAAAAATCATGAAAATTTTTCTACATTTGAAAAAAAAAAAATGTTTCTTGAGCAGCATGTTAGCATAATTTCTAAAGGATCATGAGAAACTGAAAATTATAATAATAGAAATTCCTATATTTCACTTGAGCAAATTTTCTTTTAAAACCAATACAAAAATCATACCGACTCCAGACTTTTGAACAGTAGAATAAATATAAAATCGGCAGGACTCATTAGTATGCACACTAATCTCTCTTGCTACTCCTCCACACAATACAGCACACCTACTAAACACACGCACCATAAACAATGTCATCTGGTCTCAGTAGAAGAGCCAGATTCAGTCATGAGCACCTCACCAAAACAAGCTTTCATACAATTTAATCAGACACCATTTTTGCATTTTCGCAATTAAAATTCATTATTGTATAAGAAAGCTGTTGAACAATAACTTTATAATGACATATGTACTGTATGTCAATGTGAAAGTTACCCTTAGGGATGATTCTAAGGGCAAGCGATCACATTTCCTACCCTTGACCTCAAATTGCGTTGATGGGCTCTTTCCTTCTAGAGTTTCTCACCTGCATGAGCTTCCTGGACAAGTCATTGGTAAGGAACTCCTCTTCTTTCTCATAGTTGACAGCAAGTGTCTCTTTCTCCTTTTGCAGAGCCTGAATCTTCTTAAATAAAGTGTTGGAGATAAACTCCTCTTCTTGTTCTGCACGCGCTTGCTGTAGAAAAATAAAAACAACAACAAAAAAGTAAATTACTCTTGGAGATTTTTCACATTCTCTCTTAACTCCCATTATCTTTTCATACATTTCAGTAACTAAGCAATTACACAATTCATTAGTTCTTGATGTTAAAACATGATTACAATATTTTAGATCACAAATGCAAGTTACAAAAAAACTACAGTAAATTATGACCTATTTATTTGACAAAGAGAAAATAAAAACCTATCATGCAATATAAAACAAACATTTGAAATCCAACAGTAGTACTCAAATGCATGTCAACATCCTGCATTAGATGCAGTTTACCCAGTAAAAAAAAAATAGCACAACCAACAAGCAACGCACTGCTACTATCAATTTCCACCATTAATATGGTCATAAATGAAATGCACTGGATATCAGTGTCAGTGTTTCTCCAGTGACACTTGAGTGTTGGCTCATTGTCTAAATGCAGATGGTCCGAGTGAAGGACTGATTCACATACAGGATGTTGACGCATTAGAGCCAAATACTCAGAATGCCAACTTCCCACCCCGACACAGGCCTCAAATAATAAACTACTAATGACAAGCCATTTCGTGTAACGAAAGGTATCAGACGTGCAAAAACACGTTCTGCGTTAAAAGCATGATGATGATAAAGCATGTGGTAAATCAGTAAACGCCTAATGTGGTCAGTTACACACACAAACACCACCGGAAAAAACACCACATTTACATAAAGGCACATTCATTGTGAATTATGTCAGTCCATATTAAAATTTAAACTATTTTAAAGCAGCTGGTCTGTGATATACATTAGCACTAATGCTATTAAAGTGCCTTTTGTTGTTGGCTATATCATAGTTAGCTCGAATGCTAGCAAGCTAAACACCCCGAGCGCTTCTTTTTCTCCCCAAACCAGACACATTTGCACCCCAATGTGGTTCGTAATGTTCCTCAGTCATCTTTGCATGTCGTGGTGGTGTTGTCAGGTGTGCCGCGGGGATTAAAGCGATAAAAACATGGGCTGACTCACGATGGTGACGCTAGCTTTGCGCAGGTCGCGGTTCTCCTCCTGCAGCGCTTTGCACTTCAGCTTGAACGTCTCCAGCTCGATCTTCAGCACTTTGTTCTCCTGCTGGAGCGACGCGAGCCGGTTCGTCAGCTCCTCCAGGCGGGACTGCGAGATCACGACGCCCTGGGCTTTGGTCGCGGCGCTCGTTGTGGTCGTGGTGGTGTTGGAGGCGGCCGCCGAGGTGCAAGAGGACTGCGGGGTGGCGGAGCTGCTGCTGCTGCCCGCGCCGTCCGTGTCGCTCTCGCTCGCGCTGTCCGCCATGGTGTCTCGCGCTCGATACCTAGAGCTCGCGGCGGTCCTTGCGTGGAGTAGACGTGGATTTCAGGGGCTAGGGAGAAAATGGGACGGAGCAACAGTGGCTGGACTGGAGAGGGAACGGTCCAAGAAATGACTGGGCGTGCTGAAAGTGCAGGCGAGCTGGGAGGGTGGCGCCGTCATGTGGTGGAGAGGACAGTGTGCTTGGGCTTTTGATTCATCCCAGTGACTCGAATCTTTTGAATACAGAAAGATTTGTTCAAATGGGTTTGACGATTCGTTCAGTTGATTACAAATGAGATTAGTGTTTGTTTACAGGGTTCTGGAGGGCTGGTGTACTGCAGAGTTTAGCTCCTCCATCCAGCTAATTAAGGTCTTACTAGGTGTACTTGAAACTTCCTGGCAGGTGTGTTTTAGGCACCTCTGCAGGACACATCGCCCTCCAGGATTAGGTTTGGTGACCCCTTAAGTGAATGTTTGAATATTTCACTCAACCAATACATACAGATCCAAAACAAATTTTCCTAATCCTTTTTTAAAGTACTCTATCTCCCAGTTTCACAGACAAGGCTTAAGCTAGTCCCAGACTAAATTGCATGTTTGAGCTGTCTCAGATGAAAATATCTTGCTCTGACATATCTTTAAACACGCCAGTGTCATTGTTCTGTGTTAAGATGCACACCTGTAATATTTTCTAAGGCATTTTTGTAAATGTTGCTTAAATATCTTAATTTAACTAATGCCTGTTTGTGAAACCGGGTCTATAAGTAGTAGACTCTATAAAGTAAGATTATTTTCTCCATGTACTTCAAAATAACTGATAAATTCAATAATGTCTTTTTGTTTGATTTTATGGTTCTGAATGGTTCTATGTGTGAAGATTCACATGTTCAGGTAATATTTTTATCTGTATGTTTCATTTGATTCATATAGACCACATCTTTTTACTATTAATCTAAGTGCTTTTTTGCCTGACGTCTCAATGTATATGTTGTTGTTTTTGTTATATAGTGATCTTTAAAAATATTCTGACATTTAAGCTCAAATGTATGAATATCATACATAAAGTTAATTTCTGTATTAAAAAAAGAACTTTTAACATAAATATATTTGTTAGATACTGAATGAAAAAAAAACAATAGCTATACTGTTCAAAATTAATATAGTATTTGGACACTGCAGGCTGTTAAACAGTTGACATGGGCCCGGTTATAGGATCAACTATATCTGTGGTTTAGCTTATTTATTTATTTTTATTCTACTTACTTTTATAGTTTATCAAATGCAGTGAAGTGAAATTCATACATTATTAAATGTCCAAATACATTTTGTTCTGCACTGTGACACGTTTCGTAGTGCCACACATAGACAATAAACCAACAAACTTATCTGACTTAGCAATATGACTGTCTTCAATAAACTCAAAAGTAACTCTGACAGAGATGTAATAATTCTATACAATAGAAAGGTGTGACCATCATCACTTGTAATGTGTTTTATACAGAGACAAAACATGTTTGGTTTATCAAAATCTCACAGATAATAACTCATGGCTGGTTTGCTCAGTAGGTGTTCACGGTTCTTCTTTCAGTAATGATATAATAAACAATGTCTACAGAGAAGTTAGCATCTATTTGAGGCACTACAAGATAACTGCAAAATGTCTTTCACAAATTTCCAAAAACAGTGAGTAAGCATACACATAGTCCATTAAAAGAGATTAAATCATTAGGGCATTTATCATTGCTAAAACTATAGCTAAGTAATCCAGCTATAAATGGAGTTGTTATAGTGTTATATAAAATATCTCAGCCGCCATATTCAAATTTGATAATAAATAAATATAATTCATGACACCTTATAGTCATGACATCTCATTATGTAAATAGATACACATTATTTATAATACACGGACTGATGTAATGCACAAACTGAAAAAAAGAACATGAATACAACAAAAACACTTAAATAAAAAAATATATATAATACGTTTGCAAAATCAATGCATTTATTTTTAAATCAGATTTTTGTAAGACATTTGAAACATTATGGTGGCATCATAGCTGCTAGTTTCTAAAAGAGAAGACCTCCAATAACCAAAGTGCTATTATAGTTACATTTAAATGGCTTCACTCATTGTAAGAACTGTACATCAGAAATGTTGCTCAGGTGAAAACATATTATATTAAACAAAACCAACCGTGTCAGGCCTCTCCCACAGTTTGATTGACATGTAACAGGGAAGCAGAACCACACCCCATCATAACCTAGTTTCCTAGGTCTCTCGGATCTCATTGCCATAACAAAATTCAGCACACTAAAGGATTTTTCACACCATACACACCACAAGCTAAAAAGACTCTATTGGAGGAAAACAAAACAAACGAACAAACAGAAAGTAATCGCTAAAGAAAAATTCTATATTATCAAAACCGACGCAGAACACTGCAACACACGCTGGTCTAAAATATATATCACACAATTCCGAAACTGGAAACGATTTCTTGTAATACTTAAAATTATAATGACCATCCAGTGTGTGTCATTTGTAATACATCAGCTATTAAATCTACAAGTAATAAAGGTCTCAAGACATCCCGTACAAGGAAGTGTGACTCCAGACGAAAATGTTAAATGCTGACTTGACCTGGAACTAAATGGCAAACATTTAAAACCTCAGCGGTCAAAAAGAAAGAAAAAAATGAAGACATTCCTATAATGGATACAGACAGCCTTAAGACAAAGAGAGACCTCTACATTTTACAGCCAATACACATGATACCGTGATAGTTGAACAGAGATGCTGATTTACTAGCATATACATTCTGAACACCTCTTGCAGCGCTCAGGCTAACATCAGCAGACGCTGTCTTCCATATGAAAGATAACAGACACTACACTGAACTCCTAAGGAAGCAGTCTGGTTAAAGCTCGTCACACTCTCTACATGATGGATGCTTGAAGGGTGACAGTTTGGAATATAAAAGTTGAGACATGTGGCAAGAGTTGTATGTGTACACAAGAAAAAAAGTATTTTCTTATTTGTCTCTTTAAATACAGTGTTTTGCAAACTTAGAAAAAGGTTCTTAAAATAAGGTGAACTGCATGCATCAAAATATTAGTCCTCTGTATGACTTCTTCACAGAATTTGATAAATTCCCATTTTGGGAACCGTTGAAATTCGCAGAGGATTTTAAGGAAACGTCCCCTGAAAACCGAACCAACTTTTCTCATATACAAACATACCTGCTATATTAATTAATTATACAAGAGCATGTGAAGTTTCACTGTCTTTAAAATGTCGAAAGCACTAGTAAAGTGTATGTTTGCGGTGCTCTCGCCAAACCTAACTACTAAATTTTATTAGATTTTTTTTTTACATATTGTGATTTATGTACAGAAAAGTCCACCACATAATTTATATTAGTTTTATAAATTAAAAAAGGTAAAACACAGGGATCCTCCTCCTGACGTCATGGGTCCACGGTAACGTGTAAGGCGAATGTAAGGTGTGGTTCAACAGCATCTATTGTTTTGTTTTTTTCCCCTAAAACACGAAAAAGAGCTTTTGTGCCATCTTTGGTCACAGGGAAATTTGTGTGAGTATACGGTTTGGAGTTGAAGGGGTCTTTTGAATATACCCTTGGTGTTTGTTCTTCTGATATTCATGGCACACAAAATTCTTGAATTCCTGATGGTCCAGGTCAGCGAAGGTATCAGCCATCAAGAAGAATGAAGTGTAATCTCGTAGGTCCCCCAGAAAGAGTGAGTAGAATTACGTAGGACCCAACACAGAGAGGAAGTAGAATTCACCGGGACCCATATCAGGAAGTAGAATTCATCAAGACCCCCTTGGAACAGGAAGTGTGTTAGCAGTGTGATGCATGCTCATGCGCAAGCAGATAGGTCAAAGTTCTGTCTCTTTGAAGACTATGTGTTTCAGAGTGGAAGCTGTAGATGGTTTTTCAGGCCAAAATGTCTCTTTTCAGCTCTTGTGGCCCCGTCCCTCAGGAAACAGAACGAAAATATACCTGCAAACATTGAGAGGCACAAAACAGACCATATAAGAAAATAACTGTTAAAAAGTGTTTAATAAATGTGTTGGTAAATTGTCTAATGGTAATATTCACCAAGGCTGTGTTATTTGACCTATTGTGTTATCTTGTGAAATATTGTTAATAACGTTTTTCTATTGTAATTCGTTTATGTTTTAAAAAGCAGTTTAATTCTGTGATGGCAAAGCTGAATTGTCAGCAGTCATTACTGCAGTCTTCAGTGTCACATGATCCCTCAGAAATCAATCTAACAGGATTAATCCTTTTTTTTAATTCTTTGATGAGACAGAAAGTTTAAAAGAATAACATTTATTGGAAATAATAATGAAATCTATTCTGACATTATACTGGCCCCAGACCTTTGAAAAATGCACTCAGAGCAATAAGCTATTTGAAGCACTGTACCTGTCTATAGTTGTGAAGCCACATTTATGAATAATGTTTTCTTTCTGAACGCTTTTCTTCCTTCTTCCTCACCTTGGAAACTTCTCCCTGTGTACACAAAAGGGGAAAGAATGATCTGTATGAAACTTTTTTTTTTACACAAAAAAAAATAAGGAATGAATTATAGTTTAGAATCAACACCCTGAAAATGGCCAGACCAGACACGTCATTAAATAACAACCTATCAGTAACTAGTGACAGGAAATCAGTATTTAAGAGTTCAAGTAGTTCAGCTGAGTTCATGCTATTTGTTGCTGTAGGAGAGACATAGTGTGTAAAGCTGGAAGGAAGACAAAAAAGATAAAAGAGGTGGAAAGGAAAGACAAGTTGAAGGTTACAGAAAAGACAGTATTATGTACCTTAGCTTCTGTATGAACATAAAAGGTAACTATATGATACATAATGTCTTACTAACTTACTTAATTTATAAATAATTTACGAATTTGATAAACCAACATATTCACAACAACAACAACACTGGGTAGTTCTGGTCCTCAGTCTGTGCGAATAGGAGGATATCTGGTATCCAAAACCTTCTGCAACATTTTTGTTTTATGATATACTACTGTTCAAATGTTTGGGGTTAGTAAATTTTTTAAAGAAATTAATACTTTTATTTAGCAAGAATGCATTAAATTGTTAAAAAAGTGGGAAATATAATGTTTATAATATTTCGCTTTTAAATAGACGCTGCTCGTTCAAACTTTGTATTTATTTAAAGATCCTAAAATCATTTTAGACCAGTTTCCACAAGCCTTTTATCCAGAACTGTTTACAAAATTGATTAAAAAATAATTTCCTAAGCGCTAAATCAGCATATTAGAAAAATCTGAAAGATTTCGGAAAGATTTCTGAAGGATATTGCGGAACTAAAATTGGAGAAATTCAGCATTGCCATCAGAAATAAATTCAATTTTAAAATATATTAAAATAGAAAACATTTATTTAAAATTATAATATTTAATAATATTACTGTATTTTTGATCAAGTAAATGCAGACTCTGTAAGAGCCATTTAAAAAAAAAATAATAATAATAATAATAATAAATCTACCCCAAACCTTTGAACAGTATTTTAAATATTTCATTTCCATATTTTAAACAATTCAGAGGGACATTCTCATCATCGTGAGCATTTTATTGGTCAAAATTGGATCCATTTTCTAATGTATAATTAAATATAAGTTTAAGGACAGAGAAAGACTCCACACAGACTGTGCAAACCTCAGCATGTGTAGCGAGATGGCTTTGGTTATCAGGGACCAGGGGGGCGTGGCTCCTCCCCAGGGTAGCAGGGTCTCCCTGTGAAGCCATGCCACTCCCCAAGCCCTGGTTTTCAGGAGTGGGAGTGTCCACACGGCAAATCACCTTTCGAATGATCTGGAGATGGGTATTGAAGGTCAGAGGTCACCATGAATGCTTGTCATGGAAGGTCAAAGCAATGTGAGGAAAGACTGGGAAGAATCAGTTAAGGTATTGGAGGAGTGAGCTGCAAGAAAACGTCCTTGTCTCTTTATTCAGCTCTGAAAAGGCAAAGCTGCAAAACTACAAGCAACCCAAGGAAGTAAAATATGTCGGAAAATCAGAAATAGAGTGAGAGAAAAAGAAAACATTAAGGGAACAATGGAGTTACTTTTCTGGTGATGATGTTTCCATCTTCATCAATAAATTGCTCCTCTGAAACTGACTCGCCAGGAATGTTGCGTGCCTCCTCTCCCTAAAGCAAGATGGCACTTAGTTCAATACGCAAACAACAGATCCAGGACACCTTCAAAAGCGGCACACCACACCTATACAGTAAGCGCATTTCCACACACCCACAGCAGTCATGTGAACCTGCAAGCAAAGCTGGAACTTTAAATATGAGCCAGCATGCCTTCATGCCCATCATCACCACCTTTAAAAATCACACGAAGCATTAGTAGAAACACACTTCTGTATCTATCACACAAGCAAAGCAGAATAACCCCAAACCAAGCACCTGTATGCACAAGGAAAGAGGAAACGGTACACGGCAAAAACCAAATGATAGAAAAACATGTAATCAGATCCCACTGTGTTTCTGATTGGATGAATCTGATTCAGTCCACCAGCTACACCAAAATCGGATCTCAGCCAGACCGCCCTGCAGTTTAGCAGGCATATACCTTGAGAATGATGCGTCTACGAAACACTTTGGTGGTGATGGTACGCTCTTCATCCAGGCCGGTCTCTGATGATAAACGCTGCTAATGGATGCATATAAAATACATCTTAAAATGTGTGTGTGATTTTAGTTCTCTTATTTAATTGGTGTAAACTGTCATCAGCATTTTCTTCCTTTGGAGTAAGTAAATTGTATTAGAATGCATATGATTTCACTGAAAGAAGCTAATAGTGTCATGACTTGGGGGAGGGAGAGCAAAAGAGATGTTTTTAAACTGGAAGTACTGTAGCAGAATGATCTAATCAGTTATTTTATGCTGATATCCTAGCGATTATCTCACCTGGACTTTGTGCTCAGCGATCAGAGCACCTTCTTGCTTGCCCGCCCCTGCCTTCACACCATTGGCTGATTCCTGAGACGCTGAGCTGCGGGGCATAGTATCGGAGTGCTCGCCATTTTGCCGAGGTTTTCCTGAATCCGCTCGGGATGATGATGTCATGGAGTCACTGGAGTTCTCCTGACTGCAAGGGGTTAAAATGTAGCCATTTAGTTAGTTAGGAACAAATACACTGAAATGATGCTAGGTAAGGATGTATTAATAGCAAAACCATGCATTCTGGCAAACCTGTGTAATGTTACACTTCTTAAAAACACTTCATTTTAATTTTTGGCATTTTGCCTTTAGTAAGATAAGGGAGAGGGAGGTGGGATTGGGAAGTCCTTGAGCCGAGACATGAACTCGGGACACCCGCAATACACTGGTGTAATAACTACTTTCACTAACATTAATAACATTAAAACATAATTTTTTTCAACAACATAAGAAAAATAAAGGGGGACAAGCTTTAAAATTTACAGTAGGTCATACTTAAAAATTATTTCAAATGTAATTTCTTATGATATGATTAATTGTGTAAACTGTCAGCATAGTAATTGTAACTATGTACAGTACCTGTTGTCCTGTCGGTCCATGTAGTCTGACCCGTGACTCCGCCCTGAAGCGGGCGGCTCTGTGTTCGATGTCTCAGTGAGCCAGCCTGCGGAGAGCAAGCACAACTCAGACTCAATTTGTTCAACACCTCTCGGTACCTCTCTCACTTTCTCCTTAGTCATCTCCTCATTCACTTCCCTCTCCCTCTCTCCGACGTGGCCTCCTGAGACATCTGGTCGCTCCTGCCTTTGCTCATCTTCCTCTTCCTCCTCCTCCTCATCTTCCTCTCCTCCTGAGCCAGACTCCCTCAGGACCTCTACCCAGGGTCGCAAAGGGGACTCATCATGATCTTTGACCTCTTTCAGAATCACTCTCTCCTGTCCCCTCGTGTTAACATTTGGTTCTTTTAATGGTGATGGTAGTAATGATGATGATGAGGGATGCTCTTCTTTTTCCTTGTGTGCTAGGTCTGTCTGTTCCACCGGAGGAGAAGATTTCTGTAGGGAGTGAGAAGACTTTTTCTGCTTATTTTCTTCTCTCTGCTCCATCTGTTGAGACCCCTGGTTTTCCTGTATGAGGTGGTCTTGTTCGATCCTGATGGTGGGTGGGTCTGTTTTTGGGACAGACTGGAGTGGTACAGAGGAAACCGAGGGGTTTAGAGGAGGTTCATCATGGTCTAGGGGAGAAAGCTTAGGGGTAAGGTGTGAGTCAGGGTTACATGTGACAGCTGAGAGTTGTGTTGTGAGATCGGGGTTGACGGAAGGGAGCTGAGAATCAGGGGAGAGTATGTGTGTGTGTATTTCAGCAGTTGTTTCAGAGAGTGTGTGATGCTGGTTTACAGGTTTGGGCAAAGGCAAGTCGCAGGGTCTGGTTGGGGTGATTTTGACAGACTCAACCTCACTGTACCGCTCTAATCCCCAGGAGGGGCAATACGGGGGAGGGTCAAGGGGCAGATCTAAGATTGGTTCGATGTCATCAGACATAGAGGGGCAGACAGGGGGTGTGGTGGGGGTGGGGTTGGTAGTTGACTGCAGTTTAGCCAGGATGTTGTGGAAACCTGGGTGAGATGATACACACACAAATGGATGGACATGACAGGACACAACTACAATCACACAGGTACACACATATACACGCACATATACATGCTTAAAATAACAGTTTACCCAAAAATCAAAGCTCTGTCATGAACGTTAACTCACCCTGATGTTGTTTCGAACCTGGATTTTGTAAGTGTATTATTTATTTATTTACTTCAAGCATCATGAGGATGAGTAAATGCCAATTTATGGGTAAACTATTTTTATAGGCAACCACCTAATCCGATCCAGAAGAGCAAAAGCACAGTATTTGACAGTATTTCCCAGAGATTGAGCAGGCACACAGACTAACAAACACACAGTTAATACACAATGACAATGAAACTAATTCAGATCTCCAAAAACAGAGTGATTGCGATAGCATGTACAATACATATGAAAAGTTTGGGGTCAGTACAATTTTTTGAAGAAATGAATGCTTTTGTTCAGCAAGGATGCATTGATCAAAGTCATCGATCAGATTCATTGGTAAACAATGGTTCCCACAATAAGGCTTCTTGAGCACCTAATATGCACATCAGAATGATTTCTTAAAGATCGTGCTGGAGACTGGATTAATGGCAGGTGTAAATTCATTCATGTTGACCTTAAGTATATTAAAACCAATTTTTTTTAATGAGAATATTTCACAATATTACGGCTTTAATGTACTTTTGATCAAATAAATGCAGCCTCGGTGAGAATAAAATACATCTTTCAAAAACATTTAACAATTCTTACCAACCCCAAACATTTAAAGAGTAGTGTACATCTATGTGTGATCTTCCCATAGTCAAAGAGCTGTGTGTGTTCATGTCTAACCTCGACTTAAAAAACAAAAGTGCTATATTAGAGTTAACATAATAAAGTAATAGACTCATAATAGAGTCTATAATAATAAAGTGGAGTAACACTTTAGATTTGGGAGCACATATTCACTATTCCTTCGATAAACTCCTAATTACTTGATTGTAAAGTAAGACGGTTGTTGTAGTCATTGTGTTTAGGTATTGGGTAGGGTTCAATGATCTATAATATGGTCATGCAGAATAAGGCATTACTTTACATAAATAGCTGTCATTCTTAGCACGTAATATTACATACTAATAAACAGCCAATAGTGAATAGTGTTCTCTAATGTAAAGGGTCACTTTGGTTGGTGAGTTAGACACGTTACAAATGTTGCACAAGGTTAAATAAGAAGCAGATGAGATGTGTGCTGCACTAGTATGGAGAGACTCAAAATCTGGCTAAATAATGAGGATAATGATGTCTGTTCAGATGAAGAGCTCAGCAGTAGAGGAGTTGAGACAGAAGGATGAAGTAGTGAGGGGTGGTCCTGGGGGCACACAGGGGCAATGACAGCATGCACAAGGGGGCAACGGTGTGGGTGGTGGGGAGAAGGAGGCAGGACTCAGGCAACGTGAGGCACAGGGAGAGAAAGACGGAAGTGAAGAAGGGCAGGGTGAGGGAGAGAGACAAATTCTACGTGCGGAAATAGGAGATGACAGGCTGAGAGCAGGAGAAGGAGAGAGAGAGGAGAGAGAGAAGGAAGATTTAAGAGGAGCAGATGACGATAGAGAACTGGATGGTGAGTCTTGGGCCACATCAGGATACAGTTGTATGAGGTGTTGTGGTGGAGTATTGGGGAAAACATATACACAAACAAAAGAACATGCAAGTTAGAAACACAAAACAACGGCTGTATAAATGAGAAGAATGAGGTTCTAGGGTCTGGGAGGGGGAAATGAGGGATTGTACTGGAGGAGAGGAGACGACAATTCATTTTGTATCTGACAGAGGGAGGCACAGGAGACTGTCAGGAGGAGATAACTACG
The DNA here is from genome assembly GCA_032361065.1 of Enteromius trimaculatus. NCBI lineage: Eukaryota > Metazoa > Chordata > Actinopteri > Cypriniformes > Cyprinidae > Enteromius > Enteromius trimaculatus. The sequence goes on from JAUMHP010000025.1 coordinate 1,427,710, forward strand.
GAGAGAAGGATGATCTCCTTCTTTCTCTTCTTTTCCCCCCTCTCTCTTTTTATCCCTTGCTCCAGTGCAGGGGAGGAGAGGAGAGAAGGATAGATGGAGGAGGAAGCAGATCGACAGCTTGAGAGGCAGAGGACAGAGGAGTCTTTTAGCTGAGGCCATGCGCTCTGGTCCACTATGTAAAACAACATCTGACCTGTAACACTCCTATCAACTAATATCAAAAGAGCTTCATTAGGATACAGTTGATAATATCATGCATTTTGCTTAGAAGTATCTCTTTTCTGAGCTTTTAATAACAGAATTAATTTCATGGGAAAAGAACAGTGTTTGTTTTATGTTCCACTGGCAATGTACTGCAGGGCCTTTATGAAAACCAAAAGAAAAGTGTGTACATGTGTAACAGGATTTTTTTTTCGTCGAGTGGCCCTTCCTACGCTTGTTGAGGCAAAGCATCATGCTGTGATTGCTTCACGTCACATGACCATATACATGCATGTTCAAACCAGGTCCATGCATATGGTGTTGGGAGGAAGGGAAAGGGGTAACAGAAATGAAGTCTTTGAATACAGAAAATCTTTAAAATAAAAGAATAGTGGGTGATTAAGTAAGAATGTGTGTTTATTGGGGGCCTGTAACCTAATCTGCTGTAAATCTCACTGAGGCTTCAAGTTCAAAATAGTAATTATTGGTGGCCCATCTGTGATTAAACTGCATAGGGTGGTTGCAGAGGAAAACACAAAAGTGACAATAAAAAAAGGAATGAGTTGAGGAGGACAGGGTGGGTTGGGTTTGGGTGGGAGGGGATTCAGCTAGATGGGGCTAAACTTTACCATCCGCCTTTTCCTGGCACACAGCGCTATCATCTGCAAAACTTCTGGTGCCTGAAATGTTACCATAGTCAAATATGGGCCCTTCCAGCAGAGTCACAATATCCATCCGGTTCACTTTAGTCAGGACAGCCGTCAGTGCATCCGCTAAGAAAACATAAGTAAAGGTGAATTTTAGTGCATTTAGGTAGATATTATAACTTCACAGTATATCCAAGACAGAAATAGAAACTAATAAGAAAAAAGACAAATGGATTGAAAATGGCTCACTTGTGGCATTTTTCCCATCCCGACTGACCCACTTCTTAAGGAGCATAAAGCTCTGGGCTGTGAGAGAGTTTGGGTTCTCTGTACGGATGTGGTTTATCTCATCCACAGAAAAATTCATCTCTCGAGCCAGCTCTATAAAACAGAAAAACACATCATGTTATAACTAGCATAATCTCTGTGCAGTCAGCTCTTAAAATAAGACAGATGTAAAGACAATGAAAATAAAAATTTAAAAAAAGGTTACATCGTTTTCAAACCTTTTCATGATTTTCAGATTACTGTTTCTGAGTAAAGTAAACATTTAAAAACTGAATCTAAATCTCTAAATTGAGTCTTTCATAGCGTGTTATCACATGTGAAGAATTATGAACTGAATTAAAAAAAATAATAAATCCAGTTCTGCGCTGCAATACCAAGCACAGGCACAAGAGAGCACCTGTGGCAAGCTGTTTTGTGGATTGTTTGCAATTGATTGTCAGCAAGGATATTATCATTGGCTTCCTATTTATATATTTTAGGATTCAGAAGGTCAGTAGAAAACAATTGGCTGGCAATTAAAATGTAACCTCTAAATCTCTCAGTCATTTGGGGAAAGTGTCTTAACCTGTCCAGCTCAGTCCCAGGTGATCAGCAACGATGGCCATGCGAAGGTCTGTTCTCTCACAGGGACTCTGTGGACCTGTCATGACATACAGAACAGAAACATTACAAACATGCTACTCATTCATTTCAAATGAAGAATCCAGAAGACTTCCTTTTCTGGCCAAAACAAGGACAAATTAACAAGATTTTCCTCCTATAGAAGCTATTAACAGAAAAGGAAAATTTTTGAATAATACTGTTTGGCTAGAAAAGGAACAACAGACAGACAGCAGATGTTTCAGCTACACAGTTGGTGCTCTGATTGTGTACGTGAAACAAATTTTCAACAGAATCTATGCAGGCAATAACCATATATACAACGATATAAAAAATGAAAACAAAACATTAACAAAAAAGACTTTGTTGAGATGAGGCATGCAGACAACATAGTACTGTGCTATTTTTCTAACAAAGTTCACAAACACTGAAGCAGATATATATATTCCTCAACAATGTTCCTTTAACCAACCCAGCACAGATAGACTGCTCAGTGCCCCACCCCTCATTATTAGGATAAATTATCTGTGGAAGGTAGGGGAGAGAGAAGAGGAGATCTGACAGGGACGGATACAGTACGATACAGTCACACAGCACAGTGATGAGAGAATGACAAGAATGACAGCTATTGTTCACGCCACAGGCAATCCAATCAGTCACAACGGCTCATGCAACTAAGGATCAAGTAAAGTTTTCAATAAAGTTTTACAAACTAGGCTTGATCTCCGCGACGGGGGGCGACCTGCGAGCCCCTTCGTTCTTACTGCCCTCCTTCCCTCCTCCACTCCGCTTACTCCTCCTCTTCTCACTGCCCGCCGCCCTTGTGACCTTTGTCCTGGAGGGTGTGACCCCTCGGGAGGAGCCAGCGGAGAGGGAGGGCTGGGACTGAGAGGGGTCCGATAGTGAGGTGCTTCGTGATGTGCTGCTGTCCTCCTCCGATTGCGACTGCTCTCCCTGTGTCTGTTTCTCCTCGTCTGAAAGTCGTTCGGCCACCTTTATTGCTTCTCCGCTAACATTTTTTAAGAACTCAATTGACTGCCTACACACCTCACTAAAGTTGCCTCTACCTGCCTCTGAAGCACCACATGACCGGTCTTTGAAAGGCAGCCTAGAGGGAACCACTGGTCTGACTGATCTCTCTGCCTCTGGGAGTTTACTTGACCTTGGAACTACCTGAGCAGCTGAGTTAGCCGCACCATTTCTTTTGACATCCTTGACAGGTATTCTAGACTTGGGCTCTGGCATTATGGATGCAGGATCCACTTTTCTTGCCTCTGGCCTCACAACCTGTTTAGGCTTCTGCTTCCCTGAACTGAGTGTGTTAAAACTGAACCCTGCTGCTTTAACTGGGAGTCTAGACTTGTGCTGCCTGTTTTCTAAGACTACTTTAGTCTGGGGACTCTCAGTACTGGCTTTCTCCAAAGACTCCCTACAGAACTGAGCTTCTATTCTACTAGCCTTCTGTAAGGTAGGTTCAGAAGATGACTGCAAATTGAACACTACACTACCACACTGGATGTAGTTGGCCTGAACATTGGATGATTCTAAGTTATTGTTGTTATTGTAGTTTTCTGATGGGTAATCTTTTCTGCCAGTCGGGGAAGAGTTAGTGCACCTGCTATCAAAGTGACTTTCAGCTAATTGAGACTCCAAGCTAATGTATTCCGGCATCTGACTGTCTGAGGACTCAGTTTTAACATCAGTCAGTTCAGCTGAGCCAGTGTCTTTCTTTATAGTAATGGAAGCTGCGATGCCCATCTTAATGGGGGTGCGTAATTTGGGGTCGACCTTGGAGGCTGTGACAGTGCATGAGGTGGTGTCAGCAAATGGAGGTGCGTCCAGGCAGTCAGCACTGCCTTGCACTGTGCTGTCTCTGGATGGTGTTAAATCTGTGGTGGCCTCTACCTTTCCCTCTACAGCTCTTTCCCCTGCCTTTGAGTGAGAGGCGACTACCCCCGCATTCCTGCCCCCTTTCCCCTTGTCCCCTGACTGCCCATCTGATGTATGCTCACCAATCTGGAAAAACTGGAGTCTCTCTTCAACAAAGTCCCTCTTGCTCATGTCAATAGCACCACTGCGGGTCATCTCAAACATCTTGCCCTCGTGGAAGGGGAAAGGGTTGGGCTCACTAGTTGGGGTGCTCTCATCTGTTGGGGTTCTTGCTGGAGTGGTATCCGGCGTAGTTGCTTGGGATTTGTCATCCACTGACAAAGCACAGGGCTTCGGATCTTCATCTTTGTTCTTAGCATCAAAAGCTCCCTCCTCTCCCGCTTTCGCAGACCATGGATCAAAATCCAAGCCTTTAGTAGCCACAGTTTTAAAGGTAGTGTTTATGCCCTCCTCTAGTTGGTACTTGAAATAATTGTCTGCAAAACCTTGCCTATCTGGGTGTCTTCCCTCCAAAGAATAGATTTTATCCTCTTTCTCATTGTCTGATTTTTTCCCAGATGGGTTTTTTGTTTTTGCCTTTTCCCCAGCTTCCTCGTTTGGTGTGCTCTCCTCTTCAATTACTTCAAGTTTGCTCTGGCTAAAAGACCGATCTCCTGCTTTTCCCTCATTTGACAGGCTGGATGTTTTAGGGTCACTCAGTCCATCGTCCTCATCTTGTAGGTCATACCCATCAAGAGAATCTATCTCAGTGGCATCGGTATCATGGGAAAATTCAGCAGTTGTTGCTATTGAGCAATCAGTGATAGACTGATCATTTCCATTCTGTTCACATTCAACCTCTTCTCCCTTGACAATGCCATTGATACCAGACTCCTTGTGGTGTGAGCCGTTTCTCTCTGGTTTTTTAGGCTTAACGCGTTTCTCACACTCCTCTGCCATTTTGAAGGTGTACTTCTTAAGGGGGGCAGGCTGAAAAACAGATTCATCGTCACTAGAGTCACTGTTGTCAGCTCCAGGTGGAAGAGGGGAAGGAGGCTGGACTCTGATTACTGGCTCTGCAAGGAGATGTCTGTCATGTTCCTCTTGAAGGTTCACCTCCATCATCTCTGTTTCTGCGTCCGAGGAAGGACATGACCCCCTCTTTTCAGGGCCAGTATGCTCAGTTTCTAAAGGTGGTGGTGGTGGGAACTCGATGTAAGCTATGCGCTTGTCTTTTGACCTTTTTCCATTCGAGTCTTGTTTTCTTTTTGAAGGCTCTGATGTTTGAATGGCAGACTTGGCTTTTTCTGCAGATGCCTCTCTGAAAATGAAGGTCTTCGGCTGTTCCTCTTCCTCTGACTCCTCTTGAATCGGGCTAGGCATGCCAGCCATGGAACCGATGATCGGCTCAGGAGCTCTCGAGTTCAGGTCGTAGCTGACCTCCTCAGAGGTAGGCGTCTCAGGAGTTACCGGACTCTTCCCTGAACTGTCCATAAATGTAACCTGCTCTAACGTGTCATCTTCAGGGCTTCCTTGTGGAGACGGCAGCTGTTTCTGTTTGACAGAATAAAACGCTCCTCGTGTTTCATGTACTGTCCTGCTCTCATGGCTTACAACTTTTTTGTAAGTGCTTAACTGGCCAGTGGCAGTTTCCTTCTCGTACTGTTTACCTACTTGAATGCTGACATACACTGGTAGAGGTTTAATGTCCGCAGTGACACCCGGGGTCACATTTTCAATATACTCAACTTGGTTATCATCCACACCATTACAGACTATATTAACAATCTGCCTGCTAGAATCTGAGTTCACTACAGATGACACATCACTAGGTGATTTGCTCGCACCAGAATTAGGGTGCTGTGTATTTCTGGCTATGTGAGACCCTGTTCTTTCAGATTTAATGGAGGAATCTAACTTTAAAGTACTACTTTGATGGTGGTCTATAAAACTAGATGAAACCCTAACAGGAATTTGTGATTCCGAGTTTTTTTTTAGAGCAACATTGCTTTTCTCGGCATTACTAGGGTCTTCTCGAATTACAAGCTCTGTGTAAATGATCTTTTTAGTTGTTTCTTCTTTTGTGGTGTTTCCATCTCTCAATGAGTGCTGCTCATTATGTGAGACATCTTTTTTCCTATCATGCACTAGAGTATGAGTGAGCTTTGTCTTTTGGCCTTTCAGTTGCCCATTGCCATGGTTTTCCCATGTTTTGTATATTTTCCTATCTTCATTGGCAATTTGCTCCTTGCTGTAAACATTTTGGTGGTGTTTTGGTGAAGAGTTATCTGACCTATTTCTTTGCCTTTCACTGTGCTGATTTTGGGCATATGCTTGAGCTTTTCGAACATTGTAACTTTGCCCAACCTCGCTATCTTTTTTAGGGCTTCTCTCGCTTTCTGAAGACTCTGTTGACTTCGGAAGATTCCCCCCCGCAAAAACTTGATAAACAGGCAGCTTACTTTCCTGCAGCTTCCTCACTGGGGAACCTGAAGTTTGTCCCCATTGTGGACCTTTATCTTGTTTCTGGGCCTCTGATTCAAATTTCATCCTTACCGAGCTAACCTTAGATGTCGAAGGCTGGAAATATTTAGATGATTCACTTGCACTGCTTGCAGATGAGCTGTCTCCCTTTTTTGGGTCATCACTGAATCGAAGCAAGACTCGTCTTTCAGGACTGCTTGGTAGACTGGCACATTTTCTGTCATGGGAATCATACTTGTCTCTAAACCTGTCTCTACTCCAGTCCTCTCCAGTCCTATGCACTGACCTCTCTGGACTACTACGTGTTGAGCTGGGTCCAGAACGAGTCTCCCTTGCATCTTGTCTGCGATGCTTCTTTTCAGGGGACTGAAGCTCGTCATTCAGTTTCTCAGTTTTATCACGAAAGAATTGTGAAACTTCACTAAGCTTTTCCTCAGCCTCTTTGACAGTTCTGTCTACTCTGTCCTCATATTTGTGATTCTCTCTGCTTTTACTATGCCCGTCCTCAGAAACTCTCATCCAAATAGACTTTTTTGGACTATCAGGATCAGAAGCATACTGCAGCAAAGTGAGTTTGTCATAATTATCATCTTCTGATGATCTACCCGACCTATCAGGCTTTAGCATGAATTCTCTAATTGAGCCACCTTGTGTTCCCTCACCATAATATCGAGACCTGTCAATCACAGATTCATCTGAGTCTGAATGGGAAGAGTCAAATTTATCTGACAAGAGCATTTTCTCTGCAAACTTGTATGATTCTCCCCTTGTTTCAGATGATTCATCATCATGGTACTCCACTGACTGCTGACTAAGCAGTTTCAAGGTTTTATCATCCTCCACAGAGACAGGCATGTGTAATCTGGAGTCCAGATAACAAGGAAGAGATTCTTCGTGTTCTATTCTGTCATGTTGTTCACTGCCCATCCTGTTTTGCAGTTCTTTCAAGCCACTTTTGGCCTGATATATGTACATTTCCTTCTCTGGATGATTTTTTGTTTCTCTGATAATTACTTCAGTTGGTTCAGCTTTGTTGCCTTTCTCGATGTGAACCTCAATGATGCGCTCAACTTTGGGCATTGGGTCTAGAGGTCTAACAGATGGATCAGAGCCTTCACTGCTGCTTTTGTGCTCAAACAGGCCTGTTAACTCTCTAGATGGATCCTTCCCAGATTGGAAGGCCTTCATTATGTCTCGTACAGACATGGTCTCCTCCATCCTCTCAGATGAAACTTCTTTAATTGGAGGTTTGTGGTATACCATTCTTGTAGTTGTTGTTATGTGAGTTTCTTCTTTGACCCGCATACCTTTGCTCATCACATCCTCCTCTGCATTGACTCTGGCTTGGTAAGCTTTAACTCTTTCTTTGATGGACCCACCGGGTGATCGAGGCTCAGTGTCTGCACATCGCAGTGGAGGCTTTGTCATTCTAGCATCTTCCAACGCTGGCTCCTTTGGATCCTCTGGAGGCTCATAGCTCCTTATGACGTGAACAACCTCAGTCCTTGTTTCAGTGATGACAGGAGGAATCTCCTGAAAGAGGCCTTTGGGCCCCATACCTTCTGCACTTTGGGGGGCAGAGGGAGTTCTCTCACTGCGAGTTTCAAACCCACTGTCTGATAGTGGACTTTTGTCTTGGTCATGGGAGACATCATCAGGAGAGTCTAGTGCTATTTCAGGGCCAAACAATGCATCGGCAAGCTTTGATAGTTCTTTTTCTGAAGGTGAAGGGCGCATATTGGTTGGAGGCATTTTGAGCTTGTGCTCCTGTAATGCCATTGCAGGTTTCAAGACACGCTTTTGTTTCTCCTCTCCTTCTCTCCTTGCTTCCTCGGTTCTTTGTTTAGCCTCTGCTATTTTAGAAAGAGAACTTGTGCCAATGTCGTTGGTTAGATAATCAACAACTTTAGCAAGGTTAAAATCTCTCTCAGATACTGGTTTTGTTTTTACTTGAGGAGCTAATGTTTCATATCGAGGTGGGCATCTCCATTCATTTTGTGGATTATCATCTATGTCATCTTCTAGGACATCTTCTGTTTTGCTGTTTTTAATATTTGCCTTACTCTCCCTCAAGACATCCTTGCTAAGAATTTCACTGACTTTGACAAGGTCCTGTTTGACCTTCTCTACAATCTTGAAAGGCTCCTCGTCTTCAACTTTATGTTCCTTAGAGTCAGAATGAAAACCTTTGGAGTTTGAATTTGTATCAGTTTGCAAAATTGCAGACATTCTGATCAAGTCCTCCTTCATTTCAGCCACATCTTTTAGTATCTCTTGGCTGTTGGACAGAGATGATGAAGAGGTAGCAGCTTTTATTGTTCCTTGGGACATGTGCATTGGAGTTTTGACAGGAGACAGAGTTCTGGCAAAAGAGGACTGAGTCTGGGCATTAACCTCTTGGGGCATGGCCTTTCTGGGGGACAGGAGAGCAGCTGTTGACATGGAGACTTCAGGGAGCTTTTTAAACTGATGTTCTGGTAAGACATTTATTACAGAATAAACAGGGACTGTAATAGTGCTGGAAGTTACAGATGTGGTAGAATTTGGAGGGGATCTGAGGGAGGCATACAGTGAGCTGGATGCAGAGGAACGGATAGACTGGTAAGAAGATGAGGGAGTTGAGGACACTGACTTTAGTGTGCCATAGCCCGCAGAACAGGAATTAAATGTTTTTTCCACTTCATCAAATGCAGCATTTACACTTGTTGTTGCTGCATTTGTTGTGGCTTGAATCCTTTCCTGCAGAGTGCTGTTAAGATGGGTTGTTGGGGAGGAGGAGCGATATTTAGTTGGGGAAACTGTCCCATTGATCAGGGCAGCGGCTGTAGTGGCTGAGCCAGATTTCAATGGTGAGGAGAGTGATGACAGAAATCCTCTGGCAGAGGCATCATTGTTAGTTCTGATAGAGGAGAAACCAGGGACAGTTTTAATGGGGGAGCAGGTTGCTGGAGGGTTTGAGGTTACGACAGACTTATATGGCAAACTTGAGCTGTACATGTTTAGTGAAGACTTAGGTGAGGCTGGAGGAGTCATAGCAATAGAGGATCTTTCCAGCAAGTTTCCCCCACATGGTACAGGAGATGTCCTGGCAGAGAGCACTGTGAGGCCTTTAAGTGAAACTGGATCAGGGGCACTCTTGCCTGGCGAGGACAGAAGGGTGGGGGAGGCTTGGACTGGATACTGGGCACCTTGAACGACAGTTTTTATTGGTGAGGAGATTGTCCTGTAAGATCGAATAGGTGATGCAACGTCACTGGCAGATTTGATGGAAGACGCTGGTGAACCTCCAATAATAGATTTTATAGGAGAAGCAGAGTTCACAGACCACACCGATCTCAGTGGGGAGGCTGAGGGGGTGTTGGATGAGGAGCTTGAGAGGGAGCCAAATCCAGACTTCGCCTGGCTGGGGACATTGATGGGGGAGGTTGTCGCCCAGGCCTGATAGGAACGCGTCGTAAAGACAGGCTTGTAAGCGTAGCCAGAAGGCTGCGGCGTGGTTTTTGGCGTGTTGTTATGGCCTCTTTCAGCTGTTTCTAGCATAATCAAATTAATAAACCAAGTAAACGGAAATAGTTAAATAAGAGAGAAAAGAGAAACAAGAAAGATTTAGTCAGGGGATAAATCCAAAGACAAACAGCAGTGGAAATACTGAAACTTTAGAGGCTTTTGACAATGAAAAGTGAAACAAATAAAAAAGAAAAAACTGTGGCACATGGGTAGAGATGCAAAATGATGGAAAAATATAAGTCAAATAAATAAAACAAGAATGTTCTCAAAATTATCTGAAAATATGTTAAAAATTAAAATTATTACAAATATTTTGTCTATTAACTTCTTCTTAAGGATGTCATAAGTACCAGTGTTTAGGTATGAAATCAGCATCGGTAGTACCGAGCACTGAGTGAATTTATATTGAGTCAATAACATTTCTGTCAATATAGATCTGTGCACTAGTTTTTGCAGTGTAAATGCATCCTAATAGACCTGATACTATTTATTATATCATCAATATTAAACAAACAAAATGGTAAAAGAAAAAACACTCACCGATCACAGCTGGGCAACTTTAATACATTTAATAAACAATCTACAATCGAGCATAAACATCAAGTTAGGCCTACAGGGAAAAAACTGTACTGCTAATTTTTAAATGACAGTCACATTTCTGGAATATATATAATGTTTAGCTGAGAAACCTGAAGACTACGGATGTTCATTTGAACTGTTTAACCGTTAACCGACCGATATTAATTTTAGACCAATTAAAACAATCAGTTAAAAGTAATTTTATTTATTTATTTATTTCAGTATTTTACCTAATTATTTTAAAGTGTGCTGCATTGTTAAAATATGCCACTCATAGCCTATATAAAAATTTAAAAAGGCGCATTTTATTGGCCACATTCACACAGCAGCAGAATACAATTGTCAGTCCTGTAGGCCGGCTCCTTGAGTCCTAATACAGGGAGTGACACCCGCGTTCTGTAACGGAACTCACCTGCTAATTTTCAGGACTTGCAACCGCATTCTCAGAACACACACGCTGTGTGAACATAACAGGACTGGACAACTAGTGTCTTTCTTTCTTTCATTTCTTGATTTATTTTTTTATGTAAAATAGCTATATATTTCTCATATAGGCCAATTTATTCTTTATAATATTTTTTTTCTCTGGTCGCAAAAGTGCTGCAGGCGTATTATATGAAAGAGTTATGATCATGTGAATCCCCATCTTCTGTCGTTTGCTAGTTTTTGCACATGTACAATGAATCTGCAGAAAACAAATATTACTATTTTTAACTGGTCACAGGCGCTTATCCTTTCTAACTGAATTCAATTCTAATTTAAAATAATGTTGTCGGTTAACGGTTAATAATCGGCGAGCGTCAGTTGTCAGTTATAGAAGCTTACTGAATTAATAAGGAAGCAAGTACTAAGTATCGATTTTGAGTCTTTTGAGGTTCATCATCATGACCAATTATTAGAAGTGTCTACAAAGCAAACACATTCTTGAAAATGAAACAAATAACGACAACAAATAACGATGATTAGTTTATTTAAAAACACATTGAGAAATACAAAACCTGTATAGACAATATGATAGCAAATCATATAAAATGTGAAACAATGGAATAAAAAAACAATACACATGACAAAACAAAGAAGGCAAAAAGCAAGCAAACAAATGAAACTGTTTATGACTAATGAACACAGGCATTATATACTGGCAATTCTGTTTTTGAAAATGGTGATTCATTTATGCCTGTATGAGATGCCTGTGTAAGTGTGAAGCTTGGACTATGTCATGCTGATGTTTCAAGAATAAAGAAAACGTAGGACTCACTGGATGCTGGATCGGCCAGATAGCTGTAGCGCTTTCGCAATGCTAATGAAGCAAAGGTATGTCGTCGATCTTTGTCATTCTGCAATAACACAAAAGTAAAAATCCTATGTAAGAACAAAGTGACAAAAATCGTAGTGCAATGAACTTTTAAACGGCAATCTACTGCAACTTTCTTTTGATTGTGTTGAAAGCAATATATCTATGTTTGTCCAGATTTTTTCAGGGCATCTTTAAAATAAATTAATTAATGTGGTAAACTTAATATAGGATATCAGTAAAATATTTCAATTGCTTCAGTTTCTCCAAGGAATGTTGTGCTTCATTTCACTTTGAAATGCGGTCTCCTGAGAGAGGGTCAACTAGACAAGCACAGCCCATTTGCTAACAATGTGAAAGGTTAGTATTTTCCAGTGAAACTGCCTAAGTGCTTAACTTTGAAATAAAATGAAATAAAACTTAAATCTGCAAAAGAGATATGTGAAAAATGTCTCCACCAAGCCACAAAATAACACAACGCTTTAAATATACTCATAAACACAAAAAGAAGTCATGCACTCGCCCAATCAATGACAGGAGCTGGTAAGAAAGCTTTTGACCAATCAAATAAATAAGCGAATGATCACATAAGCACCACATTAAAGGCAAAGGTGGACAAGTTATGAAATAAGTACCTCATCATCAGGATCTGACTCCATTTCCTAAAATTTCCCACGGTGCATTGCAGCAATACATAATGGAGCAGCAGCAGCCGAAGATGGTGAGTATGTGAAGATGGCATTGGAAAGAGAGAGGTAAGAGAAAAGTGTGGAAAGAGGACAGTAAAGGAATAGAAAAGATAATAAATGCAGATGAAGAGAGATTAAAAGAGAGCAAGACAAAAAGAAAGGCAAAACAAAGTTACAGCTAAAGCAGCAACACAAAAAGCTCTGTGACACGTTTCATGTTTAATAGACTCCAGATAATGCTGCAGATCATCGAACAATCATGTTTTTGTCTGTTCTTACCTTCCTGTGTGTTGGCAGTGAAAAGTTAAGGTTGCAGATTGCACTCTGTGGCAGGCCTTTTGCGATTTTAGGATCTCTGAGGAATGAGATTCTACCACATGGCTCCTGGCCCATATCTCTGACCTACAAAACACATCCATATGCACAACATAGAATGACAAAAGTCTTTGCATATATCTCCAGTCATATCAGTAGCCTAATAAAAGCTGCTTTGTTTTACACTGAGCTCAGCTGCCTCATGGATCTGCTATACTGTGGTCACATGACCAGCCAAATACAAATTATAGGATACTATGCCTGTTATATTTTGCTCATCTTTTGCATATCAATATGATGTCCAAGATATTTGTTACATATGCCAATACAACACAGAAAAAAACATAACTTACTTTACATTTTCGATTATTTTCTATTGAAAATAAGTATGTGTACACTTAAAAGGAATAGTCCACACACAAAAAAAAATGTTGTCATTTACTCACCCTTTTCAAACCTTTATTAGTTTCTCTCTTATGTTGAACATTAATACAAAAAAAAAATTTAAGTAAGCTGGTAATCCAACAGTTCATGGCCGCCATTCACTTGGTTGACTGTGGAGGTCTATGGGTACCAACAACTGTCTTTAAATACTTAAAAATCTCTTTTGTGTTCAACATTGGAAAAAAGCTTATGCAGTTTCAGAATGACACGAGGGTGTGCAAATGATGAGAACATTTTAATTTTTAGGGGGAACTATTCCTTTTATTAACCGAGCAGAATTAGGCCACAGTTTTGCAAACCTTGACATTGAATGGGAGTCTGTTCTCTTTGAAGGCATAGAAGTTGAAGATGAGCTGCTGACCACTCTTCGCTAGAGGAGTGATGTTTCCGTAGCATTCTACATGAATGGGCTTACCCTCCAGAATCTGACAAAGGAAAGAAATACAAATGATTAGCATTTATATTGTGTTTGAATACACGAGAATATGAGCATGTGGGCATTTATATTGAAATGGCCTGTGAATTACTGAAGAAAAAATTTTGTTGGGACATGTTCTGTCATGTTTTTTTCAATGGATTTACCTTTGTGTGTATATAGAGTACACAAGAATATTCACAAACTCATGACTCACTGTTTCCAAACACAGAGTGTTTTCAATGTGAATTATTTATGTGAACGTGTGTATAGTGCGTGCATGTGTTTAGACTGGAGTGTGAGTTACAGTGGCACACCTCAATGTCTTTGCTCCTTGCCACCTCCTCAAAGTTCTCCTGCTGCTCCAGAGTTTTGTCAACTTTGTCATCCGTCATGCAGAAGCAACGTAAGCGGGTCTCTATGGGGTCGATCATTTTAGCAAACACCACAAACTTGGCCAGGTACGGAACGCAGATCAGCTCTCTGTACAGCTGAGATGCTAAACCCACAGTCTCGCTGATCTGCTGACAGTCTGCCAACCAAAATCTACAAAAGCAGTGGAAAGAATTCACCTAGAATAAGGAAAATCCTCTACAATTCTCAAATTTACACAAATATTTACTTTCTCTGTTACAACTCCATGGGACAGAAAGCCTTGGTTCTAAGATGTTTATGATGGTAGAAGTTACCAAAACAAAATCTTTAGTCAGTTGTCTTTAACACTGACACAAACACTGAATGTTTACACGAATGGTGCTCAGCAGGTTGGTTGAAACTTGACAACACAATAAAAGGCAATCCAAACAACAATAAACAGAGGTTTACTTAAAATAAACATAGCTTACTTTTTGCGTATTTATGAGAATAAGCCGTTTTTAGAACATTTTTGGAATGATCTGATACCCACAAACTGGTGAATGACATAATTTAGAGATTTTAAGCAGAAATGTAAGCAAATTTCTCACAATGTTTATAGAAAAGATTAATGACCCTATGTGAACCTTCCTTTCCTCACTAACTCTTTTTTTTTCCCAGGTCTGCAGTCATATTTGAGTTCAATCTGCATCTGACAATGTGGACGTGCAGATGAAGATGATTATGATAATATCATTTAATCTAGGGCAGAGATCCTCCACCGTCCCCCACTCCAAAGCACATGATTTGAATCTGCATCTGAAATACTCCAGCATCAGCTGAGACTAACCTGGCAGACACATTTGTGGTGAAGGAAACACAGTCTGTGACAAAGGAGAGTGGAGTGGTCCCAGTGATGTCTTCCCATTGTGCAGGGGATGTTCCACCTAAAAACAAAGCAGATTTGAACACCGGTGCTGGAAATCACAATACTTTAAGTCAGTAAATTTTTTTGTTTTCGATGTGAAATTTCATATCACTTGCAAATGCATGTTTTATCCCAGATTGTCCTGATTTTTAACTCTGTATACACCAAAATAAGCACAAATGTTGAATTATAATTCAGATCGCAAACTTTAATTTGGCCATGACAACCTGACATTTTCCCATTTTATTTAGAAGATACACAAACTATTCACGTGCCTGTAATGCTACAGAGCAGTCTAAGGCAGGGGGCAGGCTCTCCTTTGCGTCCATTAGCAACAGCCTCTTTGGCTCTGGGCGGCACCGGGATTGTCATTGTGATAGGCTTGTGAAATTTTCTCCTTCTGGGCTCCACGGTTACAATCGGACTGAAGGATGCACGGTTACCAGTGATAATCCGCACAATGTCGTCTGGCACAGGCTGAGCCTGAGAGAGAAACAGAATAAAATGGTATAATAAACAGGAGAAGCGCATTTACAATGTATATTTTCTGCATTAATGCTCTTTTTTTTGGTTCATGTCTCATGTACATTTGGCATAAACGCTCTAGGAATGTGCAACTAATTAATCATCCTAGGAATGTATATAGCTTGTTATTAACGTAGTCTTCTGACTCTCAGATTCCATGCTATGGTCATGAGATGTTTACCAGGAAATGTATCCTGGCCACTGCTGGAAGTTACTGTCCAAAGAACACGTGCTAAAAAACTGACTCAAAAGAATAAAATCATTGATAAACCGAAAATTATTTTGGCTTGCACACAACAAGATACATATTTTATTATTTAAAATTTTTAAATTCCCTAATATTTCCAGGTATTCTTTAAATAAAATTAAAATGAATTAAATTGAATACAAAAGCCTGAAAAAACAATGACAACAACCATCTTGATAAGTTCTTATACCTGTAGTCCAACACGAATCTTCTTCGTGAGCGCTCCCTGGGGAAAGGCAGCCTTCACCATGGGAACTGCCTCACTGCTCAGGACTCCGCCCTCTGGTCCCATGTAATCACTTTCTTGTTTAATGCGTGACACCACCGCAAAGTACTGTGGGAAATCTTTTGTGATGATGCGGCAGATGCGTTTTTTCTCCAGCTCTGCTGGACTGTCCATCTCTGCGATTAAATATGAAAAAATAATTAAACAACATTATAAAGATTTACTGAAAACTACCCGTGAAGTACTTAATGAAAACCACATTAGTCTGAAGTTTTAGTTATGTCACTAGTAAATTACCTTCATCCATGCCATTGAGGATCGAGCTGAGTTCCATCACTTTACACTCGTAATGATGTTCTTTCCAGGTCTCTCCATTATCACTGCGTAGGACAATCAGCTCCCTCTCCTTTCCCCGCATGGAACCGAAATGAGGAATTTCAACTATCACAGGCCTGAAATGAATCGAAGACAATATGGGCAGAATTTACTAAACAGATGGGGAATTGCACCATGCATATTGCGTTCAGCACTAATTTTATGAGAATTTAAGAAGAAAATCCTGACATAACTCAATCTGAACTCATTCCCTATTGACATTTTTGTCAAAAAAAGTTTAAAACTAATGCAACCAGACCAAGATTATGTTGTTCATGATTTATCTGCTTTCACTATGAAACAACAAATTAAACCACCATAGATGAACTCTTACCCTAAAAACTGTGCCCCCGCTGGCCCCATCTCCACCAGCCTGCTCACAAGACCCTCTCCCTCCACCATAGGGGGTGGGTACGCCAGGCGGTGTCTCTTTGCTAGGCGGCAGGTGATTCGTGTCGGTGCTGGACACTTCCTGGGTGGAATGATTATACGCATCCCATCATGACGACTTCCTCTCATCGACCCGCCCCGAGCGTCCACCATGAAACTCACTAGGAACCTACAAAAAGAGAATAAAGGATTAATGGAAGAGAACGAGGGAAAGAGATGAAGAAAGAAAGAGGGACACCACGCTAACCCACTACACAGACACGAACAAGTGAGAGACGATTCCCATGCTGTGATAACTGTACACCCAACACACGTGGTAAGAGAGAGAGAGGGAGGGAGAAGGGAAGGGTCTAAGCAGAAACGAAAAGGAGGAGAAACAGTAAGCGAGAACAGACTATTAAAGCGAGAGAGATAGAGACAGTTTAGTCGACACGGAGGAAAAACAATTAAAAAGAGTGACAGTGCTTCGAGCTGTTAAACCTGGCAGCATTTAGTCCCTCATACAACAGCAGCAGAGATACCTCAACAGGGATTCCTTCAATATTGACTTACCAAAATATTACCATAGTCAGTGTACTCATGACTCGGTGTGCAAAGCTGAAATAATATCCTGTTTACTGCCAAGATCAATTGTTTCGAAGCAGTGATCAGTGTTTAACAGTGTGATCAAAAGCACCTCCACAGGTAGACAAGAAACCAACAACACCCATTATCTGTTGTTCCCATTATGTGAGCTGAATGCAATTTATACAGTATTTGCATGTGCACTGCCATTGTGTGTTTGGTACATATACATGAGATCCTAACAATGATGACAAGGGCTGGGCGATAATTTTTTTTACAACAAATGGCATGTCAATATATTGGTGATAATCAATATATATACAATATACTAACATCAAAAGATTTTTATTGTCTAAAAAATACAATGAAAACTATATCGTTGTGATCAATATTTCATTATCATTTAAAAACCAATGGTGTTTTGGTGCTCAAGAACCATTTCTTATTATTATCATCGGTGCTGAAAAGAGTTGTTGCTTAAAATTTTAAGTGTGATATATTTTTGATGAACAAAAAGTTCAAAATAGCATTTTATTTTGAATGCACTTTGTCTGTAACAAAGCAGAAGTCATTTGAACATCCTGATGCATTTTGCATCCCTGATGCATCCCCATTCATTTTGACAAAATACCCATTTAAAATGTTTAATGGAAGAACTAAAACAGTACAAATCTTGTTTTTCCACATTATTTTCAAAGAAAAAGTAAATTAAAATCTCAAAGAAGGATATTTAAGGTTATTTTATATGGGTCAATATAACAATAAATTGCATTACTGCACCATTTACACAGTTTTAATAAAATATATTTTTACTATTTCAGATATGCCACCTACAATATTTACAGGAACATTACCAATGAATGGTACAAACAATAATCAATCTATTAAATTAGAGTATTAAATCAATAAATACATATACTATTAATTTTCAACATACCGCCCAGTCCTACTGATGAAATGGCGCAGGTTTAACAAGTAATTTCTAACTGTGAAATGAAGAACATTACAAAAAACTCCTGTTCATCACAAAATGCCTAATGTGCTGATGGTGGAAATAGTGTGTGTAATAAGTGATCTGAAATGTATTTTATGACTGTGCTGAAGTTGCTGATTTCTGCATGTGATGAGGTCCATTTCCCAAAGACCGGCTAAACACACAGTGTGGAGGAGCGCTCACACAGATGAGGAGATAAAACAGGGAACAAAACACCAGAGAGCAGGATAAAGAGCTTTAGAAAACAGGAGAGGACAGATGAAAAAATAGAGGGAAAAGACAGGACAGAAAGCTATAGAAAGATTGATGTCACCGGACTCAGTTTTCACCTGGAGTCATACTGAGGAAGCGGGGAGGAAGGGCTGCAAAAGAAAAAATTAACGAATAGAAAAAAGAACAGAAGAACAGCAGGAGGTAAAAAAAACAAAAAAACAACATTCATTATTACAGTTGTTGTCATGGTAAAAAAGCTGACATACATGTAAGAAAGACATGAAGCTGATGTCAAAAATCAGATCTTATGTGCAATGTACGTAGCAGAAAGTGTGGGGGAGGGAAATAAAAGAAATCAAAATGTGTTTTATGCAAACAACTCAATGAAGCCAATGAGAAGCCTTTCACGTGCTTGCCCATGTTTGCAGAATGGCTGGATTAAATCATCATCCTCCAATCATAAACGGAAGCATTATAATACGCCAATGAGGTGCTCAGTCCCCCTTAAAGAGATCTAGGTGGTCAAAAGCAATACGTTTCACCACTGAGATTAATGAGAATTCATTTGGTGCCACTAATAGACAAAACAACACATTTATTTTCTTCTAAAATAAAATAGCAACTGTAAATACAAATATGTAAAATAAGGAGGACTGAGCGCTCCTGAGCACTATTCAACAGTTTGGGGTCAGAGACATTTTTTTAAGTAATGAATACTTTAATTCAGCAGGGATGCGTTAAAACCAACAGTAAAGATATTTATAATGCAACTAAAGATTTCAAATATATGTGCTTTTCGATGTTCTATTCAACAAGTATGCTAAATAAATGAATCAATGTTTCCATAAGACTATTAAATGTTTTTAACTGATAATAATAAGACATTTTTTTAAGCAACATAATTTTTTTATTTTTATTTTACCAACCCCAAACTTTTGAATTATAGTGTATATACACACACCATAAATAATAAAAACATATTAATGTTGTGGTTACTAATGTGTTTGCAAACTTAATTTTAAACAACCTAAAAAAACAAACAAATGAAATAAACTATTCTTACCCAGAATGCACAGGACTGCAGACAGTGTTATGTGAGTGGTCCACTGTATCAGGGGTCCAACTGTACCGTCGCATACACTCGTTGTTGTATTCACGAGTCACTGCAAGATGCTGTAAACACATCCATATAAAAAATTTTTATATATATA
>JAUMHP010000025.1:1447168-1465904 GCA_032361065.1 Enteromius trimaculatus
TTTCTTTGATTAATAGACGCAGCCTTGGTGAGCATAACAGTATTCATTTGAAAAAAAAAAAAATATATATATATATATATATCTTTCTTCTAATAAGATGACCTAAGCAGAAGGAATGTGATATTAAAGTTCTAGTTTTCACCAAAAAGCCAGCAATTATTTTAATGTAGTGGTGGATAACTGTTAAATGGCTAATATTAGTTATATTTAATAAAAAAATTATAAAAATACATAATTTAATATATACAATTACATATTATTCAAAAAATTTTCACATTTATAATTTGCTGCTTATTAGTATTTACTATTTATTAATGGTTAAGAAACCACTGATATGTTAATAATAGGCATGCTAATAAGCAGCTAGTTAATAGTGAGAATAGATTTTTAAAAATTGCTCATTATACAAATATTTTAGCGCAAAAAAAGGGATAAAAGTTGGTTAATTTGTCCTAAATCATTACACCATTCCCGTAGGGAGTCAAAGATTTGCATTACACCAGAGCTGCCCACTTTTTTTCTGGTGAACATCTATATTTGATTCAGCTTTTTTTCCCACCCTTCTCTAGGAGTCCAGAACTTATTTTCCAAAGTGACCGTCTGGCTCTGCCTCAGTGCTCAAGTGCCCCGTCAGCTCTGAAACACACAAACTCTCTAACACACACACACACATATTGCTTTTACTTATCAACTCAGTCTTACTGTATGTTCACAAATCCTGCTATTTCTCTGTTTACCTCTCCAGCAAATATCTAATATTCCACCTTTGCGCATTATAGATCGTTATTATGTGATAACAGCTGCAAAGACAAATGGATACCACTATATTAAGTAAGATATGAGCCATTAAAGTGGGACTATGATGACTATAACCGTGGGTTCAAAAGTCTTAAGGGCATACTAAGCAGTGCTGATAGTCTCATTTCCTTTTGTGCTGCTAATTCTGGTTAAAAATATAGCAGTCTCTAAATTAAGTGGGAGACAGGGATTGGCCAATTACAGACAGAGAGAGAGAAAGAGAGAGACGTGAAGTCTTGTTAGTCCTTCCATCTACCTGTCAAGCCATGCTGCTACGGTGATCACTCCATTACCCCATCACCATGGTTACTCTCTCTTGCCAGCCTACTTGTACGCTTTTGGGAACCTGTGAATAATGTGTGATTCTCCAGTGAGAGAGAGAGAAAGAGACAGTCACATAAAGAGTGTCAGGGTGAACAAGAGATGGCTCTTACCTCCCTTGGAAGATCTGATGCTGCAAGAAAGAGAGTGAAAAAAGAAAGAAACCAGTGACTGTGCTTTTGCATTTCCAGGAAAAGAGATGTCACGGGTAACCGTGGCAACAGGCATCACTATTAGACAGTGGTGAGAAGCTCTTTTTCTTTCCACTGGTTGCCTCACATCAAAGCTGCTGCTCACACGGTCACCAGGTTTAACCAACATGGTGATCACTATTTTTGTTCATACAGATGCTGATCTGTAATGTGATGCTTTGCGGTGAAATAAAAGGTCTTTGTGCGATTCTATGGAAAATGAAACCTCAGGACTAAAGCACTAATTAATAAAATGACCATGGAGTTTCAGCTATGATATAAATGTTGACTCAAATTATCAATAAACACTATAACAGTATAGAAGTATTACTGAACCCACACTGGTGTAAATGCTATGATATATATTGTTTGCTACCATGGTAGCTATTCAGACCCTTTTTAATGACTCACAAAAACAGTTCCCAAAGAACTGAAATCAATACTAAGCATTAAGCTACATCATCACCATCCCATTGCATAGTCAGACAATTTCAACTCACATTCACCACAGTCCTGTTGAAGCATAGCCAACAATTACTGGACAATTTGCACGCCAATGCAAAAATCATAGAGACAGAGACTTATCTGGTGCAACCTGATCACACGAAAACAGTTAACCATTTTACAGGAAAGGCGATTTTGTATGAGTTTGATCAATGTGAATAGTGATTGTGTACCTAATTGCGTAGTATAAGAGATTTTAAGCTGTTGAAGTGCAATCAGAAGCAAAAGAGAACTCATTTATATGCATGCACTGACTGTGTCTACATCGTACATAAGCGGCGTGACACGAAATGGCAATTATATTGAAAATACAACAGAACTTATAAATGATGCTGTCTACACTGGATTTGACACTATGCCACATGAAAAATTCTATCAATAACTGATGCCTCGTTCTGTGTATGATGGACTGACACAAAGTTAAAATGGTTTGTAATAGATGCTCTGTCGCATCCAGTGTAGGGAGCGGGAGTATTGAACAAAGTTAGTTTTGAACAGTTAAATACAAATACTTGTACGTGTCAAAATGCCCATCTTGGTAAGTATCTTTGTAAACACAGTAGACTTGTTCGAGATGCATCGTTCGAGATGCTATTAGTAGGCTACTGTAGCTAAAACTAGCTAAATGTCACTAGATGACATCATAAAGGCAAATTCACTGATATATGAATGTAAGATCAGATGAGAACTTAGATAAGGTTCGTCCAAGAAGTTGCTACAGTAGTCCCTTAATGATTGAAAAAAACATCTCAAAAGGGGTGGGGAAGTCACTAAATCTAGCTACAAGTTTGCTAAATTGGCAGCACTGCCGATCGATGTATATGAAGAGCAATTCAGAAGCATAAAGCTGATGCATCTCCAACAAGCCTTGCAAATGATTTTACTCCTAAACCTATATAGTGTAAGAAAATGCATAAATAACACCACATGGCCAAAATGTAAAATAGCTACAAATTGAAGCATATACATTAAGATTTGATAATTGATTTTATGAGATTGAGCTAATATCATGGTATAAGAAATATACTTCTCAAAATGAATAAGCAGGCAGTATTAAAAAAATATATATATATAAATGTAGGGTTGTGTATTACATTCATTCATGTGGGATTTGTTTATTGAAAGATGCACAAAAGCCCTGGCCTTTGGTCATCTGAAAGAACATTCAGTGTAGTGCATGGTACAACTAAAGTATTAAAGCACATTTTTAAAAAAAATGTAGTCAAGAGAATGCTTATTTTTGTGGTGTATTGACACTAAGATCAGACTGGGGATGAGTAGCCCATTATTTTTTAATGTCCATTTTGTTAGGTTGCAACTAATAATGTTTCCAGTGGCAGTGACCTCTGTGATACAAGGTAATCTTCCACAATACTTACCATATTATTGGCTCAAGCATTTCTCATAATCAATGTCCAAACACTGGATTTTGCTTCCTCAGCTGTTCTGCTCTCTTTTAGCAGGCTAATTAAACCCTCTACAATTCATCATAAATATGAGGTGTAAAAATGAGAGCAGAAATGATAAAGCTGGCCAATTCTCTGTGGGCGGGGAAGTTTTCAGAGCGGCGCTTTAAGGGAAAGAGTGGGAAGTCAGTATGAGAACCCTAACAAAGCCTTTTCAACCTGCTGACCCAAAGCTAATGCAACACAACTTTCTCACAGCTCCGAACAACCTAATAAAGCACTGTGTAAGTGTGCATGACAAAGGCCAGGCAGATAAAACAGAGTGGCTGACCACAGCAGAACACAGAACGAAATCCATTGGTCTGTTCTGTCAGAGAGCGAGAGAGACGGAGAGAAATGGAGAGAGAGAAAGCGTCAGCTAAAGCAAGGCTGATTAATGTGTGCTAGCCAAATGTGTTTGGTCAGGTCAGAGAGTAGAGGGGGTTAAGGCCTACATGCACAGACAAATGTTTAGCAGGAGGAAAGGAATAAAAACACAGTAGACTCCAGACTCTAGTTGTGCTTTCTTTTGTCCTTTTTTATTTTGGTGTGTTTATATATATATATATATATATATATTTTTTTTTTTTTTTTTTTTTTTGTAACATTCTAAATGTCTTTACTGCCACTGCCATCCTTTATATGGTTGCCAAACAATGTAACAACTTGACATATTATACATTGTGTATTTAAGGTCATTTTACAATGAAGGAGTTATCTCATCAACATCTAATCAGAATTGAACGTGCCCCACAATGGGCTATGAAACGTTCATATTTTAATTTTGGGAGTCCCAACAACAGGTTGACATTCATGCAAGGTCAAAAAACACTTTTATTTTCTTATAATATATTTGTTCAATGACTCCCAAATGATTCGTTTAACGATTCATTTTTCCAACCCTCTGGTGATTGGCCAATTTCATTTAAAGCAGTGTTTGAGAGCTTTTAACGCTTTAAAAGCTGCAACTAGTGGCAAAAAAAGAAATGCATTTTCATTCAGACCAACCCATATTTACACATGTACACAGCAGGGAAACGCTCATACACGCAAACAAAACCTGAGCCCTCATACACTGCATACTACAGGATTACTGAAGAGGAAGTGACCTTTATTAGAGGTCAAATAGACAAACCGAGACAGAAAGAGAGGAGGAGAGAAAGTATGTGTTGATAGAGGTGTTGAAAGGACTTCCGCTGATCTGGCTTTCAGTCAGGGACTTCTTAACTCCAAACCACAAACAACATAGTCATGTACACACTCAATACACAAATATACACCAACGAGAAAGGCTGTTCAATGATCAGAGGTATTTGCGAACACATTTAGACCTTGAACTGTCTTGCGACAGAGCCGTTCTGGCGAGAAGAATCCAGTTGAGCCAAAAAAAGATAAAACAACAGTGATTTAGAGACTAATGAATTAGTTCCGGGCATGACAGCATTTCCTCAATAGAAATTTAGAAGGTTTGGGGGAGGTGCGCAGGTTTATTTTTGTCCACTTCACAGTAATATTATGTAAGAACACCTGCTGTGAAGAGCCTTTACAAATCACACATTTAAAAAACATGCTAAAGGACAGCGCTACAAGGAAATTACCACAGCAGACAATGCTACTGTCTTTCAAATTGTATAAATTTAATCTGTGGGCATGGAGAAAATTATTAAAGAGCCAATTAACACATATCTCACTCAAATTACATGTTTCAGCATCCCTGAAGCAGAATTTTCAGCAACTTCAACACTGTAAAAACATGTTCTTATTTTTAAGGATATAACCAAATTCCAATGTGTATTCTAAAATACATATTTAATAAGGATAAATATACTAAATGCTTGGGAAAGATTTGTTTAGTCAGGGTTGATTTAGTATTATCGTGAAATATTATTACATTAAATTAAAATAAAAGTTTTCTTCTTAATATACTTTAACTTGTAATTTAATGCTATTAATAAA
The DNA here is from genome assembly GCA_032361065.1 of Enteromius trimaculatus. Taxonomy (NCBI): domain Eukaryota; kingdom Metazoa; phylum Chordata; class Actinopteri; order Cypriniformes; family Cyprinidae; genus Enteromius; species Enteromius trimaculatus. The sequence continues at coordinate 1,452,384 of JAUMHP010000025.1, forward strand.
GTGTTTAGCAGGCTTTACTCCATTAGTGCACATGATCATTCAGAAACCATTCTGATCATGCATTAACGCTCCTCCCGAAATTTACTGGACAAAAACTTTTTGAAGTGTATTTTTAAAATGACTATTAAAACTATACCACTGCCAGAAATGTATGCCCATTATCCTATCTGTAGGCTTTCCACAGTTGCCAAGCAATGTAATAATTTGTCATATATTATTTTTTGTGTATTAGTCCATTAAACTCACAGTCGTTTAATTAAAGCTTGCAACAAGAAAAAAAAAGGTCAATGGGGTAAGGTAAAAACACTAAAATTTGAAAATGTTAAAAATAAAATTTGATAATGTTATGATGTGTAAATATTTTACTGGAGGAAAAAGACAAAATAATTAATAGGAAAATAATTTTTCCCAATAAAAAAAATCAAGAAAATTAAAGAATAATCATAGCATAGTTTTTTATAACATCTAGGAAAAAAACACCATGCTGATTATTTGAGTCTAATAATTATAAATTAATTTCACATTAAATTAAAAGGTCATATTACACATTACACTCCTCATTTAAGGGTGTCAAAATATTCACCATATTTAACTGTGAGGTTAAGGCCACAGGATATTTCAGAATATTTTTAGAGTTAATAGAAAATAGATTAAACATCACGGCATATCTCATGTTGTTTAACCCAGAGGCCATTTAATAAGGCCGCCGCCATAATGATGCTCGTTAGCACTACAGCATGTTTACCTCAGGAACCTGCTGATAAATGCGAACACCAGAAACTCATATAATGTGCATGTGGGGGTGGAGAGGGAGTATAATATGCCCGTTAGCAGATCATTTCTGCTCAAGGTGTACTCTCATTTCTGCAAATCTTTGTCCATATGTGAAAGGAGACTGAAAGCCAGTGAGGTCACGCTCGCTCAAGGTCACCCTGAGAAATCCTTCATCCTCATTTGAAGGGAATCAAGACTCATCAACTGTCCTTTACACCCACCCGTCACCCAGGATCCTCAGCAGGGGAGACCAACAATCATAGGGAAAGAAGGAAAGGAAGGGTGATTGAGAGAGAAAAAAGGAATAAATCATGAAAAGACAAGCGTATGATTGCTGAAGAAATGTTCAAGGAGGAAATCCCCATGGCAACGCCAGGAAACCACATGCTTTCACCATGGCAACAAAGCCTGGGTAGGAATGCTAATGTCAGAGAGTCTGCCGAGCGAAGGGAGAGGGAAATGGATGATATTCATACGAAATATTATATTGTAACCGTTTTACAGCAAACAATAATATTTAAATGTATGAATACTACAAACATATGAAAGTAAAAGTACACAATGCCTACGTACAGTGTTGTTTTCAGTCATAAAACACAGTAAATGTGAAAATCTGCTGTTCACATAAACAATGATGTTCCATCTTTTTACCAGTAAAACACCATTCACATCCATTTCAAAATACTGGTCAATTCTGTGAATTCTGCCCATTAACCAGGAAAGAGCTCTAAACGTCTGCACCTCCAGGTGTCGTGCTTGTAACCATTGAGGGGTATATGTTTTTGTTTTCATGTTAAATGGTCACTTTCATCCGGCAATTTTGGCCAAGAGACATTGCATCAGATGACTTCAAACTGAATTACACAGTCGATGTCAATGTGTCATCTGCAGAGTGTTATAACTGACCGAGACACAAAGACTGTAGACATACAAAGACAGCTCACTCCTGTCCTTAAGAATAACAGAAATGGCAATATGGCGGAATAGTCCTACCCTCTAATTGAAAGAGCCAATCGCTGACTGGTGAAGTGATTACGTCATTGCAGTGGCCTGGTTCCCATAGAAACCTGAAGCCAGAGCAGCCAATGACTGTGCAGGTGCTTATTTAAAAGCATATTTAAAGCTATTTAAGCAAAAGAAACAATATTCATGGGCAGTTCGTTTCTGATTTGAATTTAATTAGAAGTTCATAGGGCATTTTTTGAGATTTCAGGATCCCCCTCCATTCATTTAAATAAGACTTGGGCTTGGGCGTGGATGAGCTGCCCAGAGGCGTTACAAATTTGGCTGCCGACTAAACGGGAAAGGGACTTCGGTAGACGTTATATATCGTGTTCTGATCTCACATGATCATACCAGTTACCTTCATTCAGCATTTATACACCGGTATAATACCGGTAATTTACTGATCATGCTACAATTTCTATTGTCGAAACGAATTTACTGGTATTTTTGAAAAGGTCCTGTTCACAACAGTAATTTACTGTAAATGACTGTATATGTGAAAGGGGCTACTGAGTGTGTTTACATGCTCAATATTGTCCATTAAACTGACAATGCATGCAAGTCAGTTTAAATGTAAATGTTTAGACATAATCAGATCAATCAGACCATTTCATTCACAGTGACTTTCCTCGTGTAAATTCGTTCATTAAATGCGGCTGTAAATCACACAAGAAGGTCATGTGAAACAAGAAATCTAGGTGAGGGAATCCTCTTTGGTCCTGCATTTGTCCTACATATGACATACACACAGACACACACACACATACAGTCCCTCAGACACACAACAGCCCTCCCTTGCCCCAAAATCTCAGTGTCCTAAAAACTATTTGTAGCATTTGCCCACTCCTCCGTCTCTAGTTCAGTACCCCACTCTCAACCCCCTTCATCATGACCTCTTTCTTTTTCAGCACACCTTTCTCTCAAAAACACACTCATGTAAACAGACACACACACTTCCTGCCTCACTCTCTCACAATAACACAAGGTTCATCTTCCTCCCTGAAGACTCCTGCTGAGTATATAGCTCAGAGGCAGGAGTCTCTCACAGCTGGACTGGAAAGACAGTGTCTGTATGTGTGTTTCAATATCTATGTCTCTCTCACAAACATCAGACTAGACTCAAGTCTAGTGTATTAACAGACAAAGAAAAAATGGCAATAATATGTGGTACTGTACATAGCTCTCACATTAAAAAAAAACTTTGCTCTTAATAAAATAAACATTCACTTAATTAAAATGAAAAAAAAGAATTTAAATCAAATATAAATTTTATTTAAAAAAATTATTTCAGCTAGTTACATTTTTTAGTTTAACTTGACTTGAAAAAAATGAATAAAATGGAATAAATCAATAATTAATAATAACAACAACGTATATATGGATATAATATAACAACACCACACAAAACAATTCATATATGAGCTGAAATTAAAATGAAAATCTAAAAAAAAAAAACACTTCAAAATAATAATAATCTAAACAGTGTTTGGATTAGTCACAATGTATAATGACCACTAAAATGTATCATTGCCTCAATTATATAAGAATAATGACAACAGCCATCCAGAGTTTGAGTCATTTCATTCCACTTAAAGAGTTCATTGCTTCAGCCAATCAGGGCAGCTCAAATGTGCATCTTAATAATTTGCCCCTAATCACTTCTTTAATTAAACTGTCTACCTCTGAGGATTTAGGTTTGAATTGAGATTTTATCCGGGAGACTAGGCCTCTTTTATTTCTCTGTAATTAGACAGCCTAGTTATGCTTCATTGGTCTTCTGAGAGCTTGTATTTTTTTTTTTTAAGTTCTTTTGAGGAGTTGGTTAAAAAAACAAACTTTATAATAATTTTTGTTTTCACTTTGTGATCAAACATCTTTTTTTTCTGTACAGACAACGCTATAGAGACTAGTAATATAGCTACATATAAATTAGAATCACATTTTTCTTTAATTATTTGGGTCGACTAAAATGTATGTGATGATGTCACCGCATTAGAAAACAGCGCTCTCGCTGGTGGATATGATTTGCACTTACCAAATACAGCGGTCCGACAGCGACACCACGCGGTGAAACAAATATTGCATCTATGAATGTGCACGTGTTAACAGGCCACACACACACAAACCAAATTTGTTGGTATATTTATACAGTGTACTTATACGTATTGCATATGTTTTTTGCATATATTGGAACGTTTGTGGAACAGAACACTCACAAGTCAGTAGCACTGAACATCATAACTGTAAGGCGGCTTCAGTAGGGTCTTTTAGGACAACCTATAGAATAAAACGACAATACGCTTTCTACCAGTGATTCTGTAGCACTGAACAAACTAACAAAGTGGGGGAAAAGTGAAATAAAGACTATACCTGCACGCAATATTAAATGAACAAACCGCGCAGGCGCACACACACTCAGACGGATCCTACGCTCCCGCTCCTAACCGCCCTACCATCTGATTGGTTAGTTTGAAGTCCTCCGAGAACTCCGATTGGCTGCTTTTGAATTACGTCTACGCGGCCAGTTTGAATCAAGGAACTCGCAGCTCAGCGAGAGATATACACGACAACATCCGCACGCTCTCTCTGTCCTCAAAGACCTTCATCAAGAGATCGGAGGAAATAGACGAGTGTGATTATTCATCCACATTCGATATAGTTACAGAGAAGGTGAGTTTTATTATATGGAAATTATTGACTGTTATTGTTGTTTTGATTCTGGTCGTTGAGCGTTTTCAATTTGTTCAGGCCCCACCGGGGAAAAAAACTCCTGAGTCATTTAACTTCAGCATCTTATTGTAATCTTACTTTCAGAGTAATTGTTTGGTTAATATCACTTATACATATAGGTCCTGAATAAAAGCATATAATTGTCTTTATCGCTTTTCCATCGGTTTAACACATTTGTGATGCATCTTGATTTGAATTGGCCAAATTTGCAAAACATGGACATAAAAATATAAACAAAAATATGAATCATTTGATAGTTACTGTTTTATGATATTGTTAACTATGTCAAGACTAAGAGTTGTAAATGAAATAGTATTTCATACCTCATATCAGTTAGGTTTATTTACGTTACAAGGCATAACGTTAGCATGTTTTCTTACAATAGACAGTATTGTCAACATAAATTATGAGTGTATTGAAAATAAAAAGACAAATGTATTTAACACATCTAGGTTTTTGTAGTATCAGCATGTTGACTTTTTCAATCCTTTTCCCCCTGTTAAGTACTGAGAAAATGGATGACTATCTGAAAATAGAGAAAATTGGTGAAGGTGAGTTGAATTTTTCTTTGTGTACAGTCAGCTGACTACTGTTGTCACCTGGCATTTTTCTCAACCTGTCTCTCCCAGACTTTGTTTCAAGCAGAATCTGAGAGTTCTTGGTATTTATTTTTTCTTTAGATGTCTAATAGAAATCCATATGTATGTCTGTTCCTTAGGTACGTATGGTGTGGTATATAAGGGCAGGAATAAAACCACTGGACAGGTGGTTGCTATGAAGAAGATCCGTCTGGAGAGTGAAGAGGAGGGTGTTCCCAGCACTGCTGTCAGAGAGATCTCTCTCCTCAAAGAGCTCCAGCATCCCAATGTTGTACGGTAAGAGAGTTTATGACCTCTTTATTAAATTTACATAAACACAATACTGTTCAAATCTTAGGCTTATTTGTTAAATGTATTAAAACAGTAGTTTTATGAATTTGTTACAGATTATAATAATAACTGTTTTAAAATGTAAAGGGGGAAAAAAAGCTCCTTTAATAATGGTTTCCAATGTCATTATATATAACTTAAATATTTTTTCCCTTTTTACAGCCTGCTGGATGTATTGATGCAGGAGTCAAAGTTATACCTAGTATTTGAATTTCTGTCTATGGATCTGAAGAAGTACTTGGACTCCATCCCATCAGGCCAGTTCATGGATCCCATGCTGGTCAAGGTGCTTTAAATTTTGTACAACATTAAAACCTAAGTTTTTCCTTGTTTATTTACATGACTTTAAGACCCTCAGTACTCAAATCCTACTATAAATTCTCTCTTTTTCCCCTCAAACTTAGACCTTTCAAACTTTTGTAGGGCTAAATGGTCTGCTTTCCAAAATGCACTACTGTTTGAATTTATTTTTATTTATTTTTTTATTTTTTTTAAGAAATGAATATTTTTGTTTATCATGGATGCATTAAATTGATCAAAAATGACAGTAAAGGCAAAAATTACATTTTTTGTAATGTTACAAATGTTTTGTTCCTAAATTTTAGTTTAAACTTTCTATTCATCAAAGAAAAAATTGCATCTCTGTTTCCACAAATTAGTAAGCAGCACAGCTTGTTTTCAACACTTAAAAAATAATGTTTCCTGAGCATCAAATCAGCATACTAGAAAGATTTCTAAAACATTATCACTGAAGACTGTAACAGTTGTAATATTTCATAATATTGCTGTTTTTAAATGATAGTCTACATTCAACACTACTCAGATTACTAAATATATAAATTCTATCATTTTTCCCAGATGTTTTGAATTGATTTATATCTGGATTGTAATGTAGGTCCTGAGTGTAGAGTCACTCACTAGAAATAACAATAAGTGTTTGTGTGTGTGTGTCCGTCTCTGTAGAGTTACCTGTATCAGATCCTTGAGGGGATTCTGTTCTGCCACTGCCGCAGGGTTCTGCATCGTGACCTAAAGCCCCAGAACCTGCTGATTGATAATAAAGGTGTGATTAAGCTGGCAGACTTTGGACTGGCACGTGCCTTTGGTGTCCCGGTCAGAGTGTACACACATGAGGTACATGACCGTAACTACTCCTTTCTCAGAATGTTCAGACAATCAGGCTGACATGTTTATTTTCACTCTCCGATTGCGTAGGTGGTCACTCTGTGGTACAGAGCTCCAGAAGTCTTGCTGGGGGCCTCACGTTATTCCACGCCTGTAGACGTCTGGAGTATTGGTACCATCTTTGCTGAACTTGCTACAAAGAAACCGCTCTTCCATGGAGACTCGGAAATAGACCAGCTCTTTAGGATCTTCAGGTATACAGACTTCTGGAACTTTGATAATGTGACATCCTAAGACTTGCACAGTGTATTGGTTCCATCAGTTGTTGGACAGTATTAAAGTTATATATATATATATATTTGCTTTTTTTCCCCCTAGTATTAATATTTAGATTATATTTGCATTCACTTTAAGTCACTAAAACCGTAACTTAAGAGAAATTGTTAACCGTAATAATTTTCTTCTCATAATGTATTTTGGGTAAATTAATTTAAAATGTTTTAACATTGGCAATAATATGAAAATGACTACACCTCCGATCAAAGGTTGGGTAGGATTTGTAAATTTTTAAATGTCATGCATTTTTATATAGTCATCGATGTCACATGAGTCTTCAGAAATAAGTAGAAAATGTTTATTGTGTAACATTATCATTGTTGTTTCCTTGATAAGTATTAAAAATCTATTAGCATAGCTATTGTAAAATTAATGTCAGTCATTCCAAAATAAAGTGTACTGCTACAATGCTGCAGAAGCTACAACCAGCTACTTGCAAACAACTGAGAAAGTGATTTTATTTATATCTAGGACTCTGGGAACCCCTAACAATGAGGTCTGGCCAGATGTTGAATCTCTGCCAGATTATAAGAATACATTCCCAAAGTGGAAATCTGGGAATCTGGCCAGTACTGTGAAAAACCTGGACAAGAACGGCATTGACCTGCTTACGGTAAAAAGCCGTACTAATATACCGGTATCCTACTTATCTGTTTGGTTTTGTCTCTTTCTCTCCTAAATATATTTTTGTGTCTTTTGTTTAGAAAATGCTGATTTATGACCCTCCTAAGCGGATCTCAGCACGGCAAGCAATGACGCATCCATATTTTGACGATTTAGACAAGAGTACTCTTCCAGCCAGTAACCTCAAGATATAGACTCCTAATCTAAAGCAATGTAAACTTAGTCTTTCGACACGCAATAATTAACCTTTTGCTCGTTTGTTTATTGGGTGGCTTTTCTACTTTTCTACTTTTTCTACTTTGGTTTGTCTTTTTGTATGTCTTTTTCCTATCCTGTTTTATGTTACATCAAACACCCGTTTGTAAATAAAACATATAAACATATTTTTTTGTGGACCTGAAGTGGCATATTACAAAGATAAACTGTTCATAATAAAGAGCACTTTGTAGGATCCCATTATTGGCTGATGTCTTGTTTTCATGTACATTAATGCATTGCATTAATTGGATTCTATGCATGAATGGGTGCCATGTGAATGAGAGTCCAAACTGCTGATAAAAACTTAATGTAAAAAGCTCTGCATTTGTAAAGCAAAAAACAACTCCTAAACTGCAATTTCTCGTCAAATACTTGTCCCATAATCCATAATAAGCATCTTTTAAGTGAATAAATCCCATTTTCCTAAATCCAGGCGTTTGTTTAGAAAATGTTATGCTTGTAAGCTTTGCTTGACATGTGCCTATTTCTCCTGATTCTGACAAGATGACTCTTTCACTTGAGAAAGCAATATTATGGAGTCACATTTTAGCACATATTGAAAACATGCAGTTTATTGTGTGTTAATTGATGGGCTGGAGTCTGACGACACCAGCAATTCAGCAGCATAAAATAACCATTAAGTTGAGACAATTTTGTGATAAATGGGTTTATTTATTTCCATAAAAAACTGTCTGTAGAATTGCTGTAAATGTAGAAAAGTTCAAACTTTAGTTTGGGAGTCTGGTCTTTTAAGAACGTCTTGACCTAATGCAGTGAGCTCCGTGTTTGATGTCCAACACTGTTTGATCATTAGTTATGAACTAGCGTTCTGCAGTGCAGTGAAAGCCAGCGTACAACAAACACTCGACCCATTCATTCTTCTTTCAGCATGAAAGCATACTATTCTTTTGCTTTCTGTGTTTTCCAGTAAGTTTCCCATCGTGTCTGCCAGAAAAACAAAGAAAATGTCATCCAAGGCATTTGGTACTATTGCTTCATGATTCTTTTCCTTATCCATGTCTACACTGTAAACGGTTAAATACTATTTCTTTGCAGATCACATCATGTTCCTTGTAATATTAATGATGTTTTTTGTGAAATAGTTTCTTTGTATAAACAGTGAACGAGTGATTGAGTGTGTGTAAGCTTGCTTTATACTCACTCCAAAGATATCTCTCCAAATGTGATTGCACAGCCAGCTATAAATGACTCTGTGTACATAACCTATCCCTTTTTTTGAATAACAAGACACAAAACAATATGAGAAAAAAAGAATGATTCACTATTTTAACTAACTGGGACATGATTGTACCAAAGCCTATTTTCATACCTTGATATAAGTTATACTCTGATGTATTTGTGTATTTTCTGTATATTTACTCATTTAGGTCAGTCTAAATGGTCTTGAAAGGGCTCTGAAATATGAGCTCATAATGGGTGCTATAGAGAAGTCTCGCACGCACCTTCATGAATATTCATAGAGCACACAGCAGGCCATGCTGTACTGTTAACTGCCTTTTTGGTTTACAGCACAAAGAAAACCTTTATGTATTACAAAGCATTAGACCACAGGAACTTTGAAAATGCTAGTTTGTTCAATGAATAGTTCACCCAAATATGAACATAAATTCAAATTTGTGTTTTTTCTTCATTAGAGCACATTTGGAGAAATAAAGCATTTTATCACTGGCTTTTTAATGAATACATTTGTTATTCCTTTATATCTGATATCACAATTGCTCCTTTGCAATTGCCATTCTTTTCACTTTTTAGTATTTTCAGTTTTAGGTGGAGGTCCTTTAATGCAGGGTACTTGCTGAAATGTAAGAATCCAAGTTTTTACATCTAAGAAAACTGAATCATCAAAGCTCTAAACGTATGTAAAATATCTTACATTATCTTATCAAAATGTGTAATTTAATCAATGACATTTTCTGGGGAGGTTGTTTTGCTAAACTTCATCCACTGGTTAATATCTACTGGGAATCAAAGTTCACAGGTCTCAGTAAACATGTGTAGCAGGCCAAACTGTCCGTTTTCCTTTCAAATCTGACTTTCTTTGGTATCCCTTTTATTATTGTTTGGCTATTTCCTGTTTCCTCTACTGGGTAAAAAAATAGAAAAGGTTTTTTTTTGGAACGTTTAATGAAGTAATTTGTGTTTTCCTGCTTTAGGGATGTGTGTATGTTTCAAAAACAGATGTGGGCAGACATAAACAGACACAATCACCCAACCCAGTGTTTGTTCTTTGAAACAAGCAGGAAACTGAGAGATACTCTCCCATCTTTACCCACAAAGTTACAATAGCAATGAAAACCCAAAGGTCTGATAACCAGGATAGATCATCACTTACAAAAATAAATAAATAAAGACAATCCAGATAGATAGAAACTAGACAAAAACATTTATTTCAATAGGTGCACAAGTGGACATTACTAGACACATACTGGTTCCAGCTGTTTTCAGGAGCTCTGGTTAAAATGCACTGTCCTTTAAAGAAGGCTGATCTGGGAACTGCTGTAGATCAACTACAGATTCTCTCAGCTAGTTATGTCAGAGTGACTCAAAGAGTCTGATATCAGAAAGTCATATCTGAATGCACACTGTGAGAGTAATCACTCAGGAGCAGACCTCTTTTAACATATGTATGAAATAGATACATGTGTTTGCCACTGACATTTCATAATACAAAACTCGTTCTTTTACCGTACTGTTCTTGTTTCACAACTCTGTCTGACATACAAGCGTTTTAAAACACAAAAATAGCTCAATAAAAGTAATAGTTTAAAATTAGGAACTAAATAATTAATGCCGTAATATAACATCTACTATAAGTCCTAGTTCGGCTGTACATAGCATATTCAAACACATTCAAAATGCATTTCTAAAACTGTTGTCACCCATTAATGTGTTTTGAAGCAGTACAAGCCTGGTTATTTTAATTTTTTTATATGCCACTGACCCCCAAATATAGATCATCCTGGTCCTGGGGCCCTGCATACTACATTTTTAAATGTAGCTCCTGTGTAAATTTTAATGTAAAAATGATATTATAAATATTTGTAAAAAAAAAAAAAAAGTTATGAAATACAGTACTTTACCAAGTATTTTTTAATCTATTTGTAAATGTAATTTTTTTTTTTTTTTTACAATTATTATATTAACTAACTTATAGATACATATAGAAAATAACTAATAGAAAATGACAAACATAATAAAACTAAACGTTTAACTAAAATAATACTTTTTTTTCCTCACTTGAAATATTAATAAATATTCCAAAAGTATCTCAATGACACTCAAATAACACTGCCTTGCGTCCCTTTGGGGGTCTCCAGATTCCAGTTTAAAGTAAACAATCTGGCACAATTAATGGAATGTGCTTGTAAAAAAAGCTACATTTTAATTTGAATCTTATTTTCTTTGTTTCCTTCATACTGGGAGTGAGGTAGAAGTTGGTGACGATGATGGTGGTGGTTTAACATCTTGACAGATAACGATAAGCCGGTAGAGGTTGAGGACGACCACTAGAAAGTTCTTTATAGCGAAGAAGACCAACATCTGGTGGAACACATCAAAGTATATCATCACAATGAGACGTACCACAAGAAAGGGCCCGTCCTGGATAAATAAACTCTCCACAATGTTCCAAATATCTGTACTGTGTCTTGAGAAGACCAAGTTACAACAGCCATCTCCACCCTTCGGATCATCAGAGTTCTGAGGCCGGGACGTCACAACTGTAACATGCATGAAAGAGAGAAACAAAAACAACACAGACACAGAGATATGAATATTGTAAATAAAGTTCAGACAAAGCTAACTGGTTAGTTAGTTGGTTTTTTGCAGGAAATGTTATGTTTTGGATTGTGTTTTAATTGTTTCAATAAAAAGTTCATTTGTAAAAGTGTTTGTTTTTAATAAACCTGACGTTTTCAGTTTCGCAGAGAACTGTGACATTTTTTGGACTAGAGAGAACTTTGCTCCATAAACTATGACTCAAATGTGTGGGTTTATATGTTCTTCCTCAGAAATCTGAGCTATAAGCTGTTTTTATCCTTTAGAGTATGCATTTCAAAATTGTGTTTCCACCACACAATAAAAAAATTTAAAAAGTAATTACCTCATTTTTATATTCAAATTTGGACTTCTTCCCTTGCTTTCGCGACTTTCTCAAATCAGTATTACGTTTTATATGAACTTGCAATTATGAGTTTAGAATAAATCTAAAGGCTGAATTGTTAGTACTCATCATTTTAATAAAAAAGAAAACTGTACGAATGGTGAGATTTAAAAAAGTATACAATATATAAAATATATAATTTATTTATTTTTTTCATGGCAGAAATAAGTTTCCATAGTTTACAGACCAGTGAGTAGGGCATGTTTGCAGAAGTGAACAGTCAATTGAACTTTCGACAAATGGTTAAAAGATCCAAAAAATCCACCCCTCTCCTCTTCCAATGGGGTTTGGTAATGTTTAAATTCATGCAGCTGCCAAAGCTCTCATTCCTCAAAGGACAGCATGCATAGAGCATAACGCAACAAAAACACATGCTGTTTATCTACAAATGTCTGGAGCGCTGTTACACTACATTGAGTTGCAGCCCAAACCGCTAGTTTACGTGAGCTCCAAGAGTAAGAAAAATACTTGTGATGGAGCAGGATGAAACATTTATGATATCTGAGCATCAAACTAGAACTTCACAGAACAGCAGGTTCCTCCTCCAGTCACTTGAGGGAGCCTGATCTGTTTTATAGGTCATTTTGCTGCTTTTCTAAGAAATATCTGTGACGTCTGATGGTGGGATGTTAAAGAATCACAAATAGCTGATCACAAACCTGCCAGGTGAAAAGGAAACTGCAACATACTCCATGTCCACACTGCCAAGATTACATACACCAGCTGTTTGTTGTTCTCCCTATAACACACAGTAAAGAACTGGTTATGCAGATCTGCATCATGTAATGCATTAACATTTATGTATAAGTCATTCTGAATTTGATCAAGAAAGCATTATGGCTGACATAATGTAGTGCAGATTTTCAGAAGCCAATACATATGTCTGCTTTCACAAGCCAACACAAACAATCCAATCTGATGGGCTTTTCTCAGGAAAGGGTCACTTGTGTTACTACTGATATCACTGACAGGAAAAAACAGAGAACATAGCCACTAAATATGATTGATTCAACTGTATTTAGTGTGTAATGCAAAAAAAGGAAAGAAAAATTAAGATGCATTCATTTATAAATTAGCTTTCCATTGATGTATGGTTTGACAATATTTGGCCAAGATTTGAAAAATAGAGAAAATGGTCCTTAGCAAAGCATATTAATAATCAAAAACTAAGTTTGGATATATTTACTATAGTGAATTTGCTAAATATCTTCATGGAACAAGATTTTTACTTAACATACCAATATCAATCAATCAATCACTTATTTATATAGAGCCTTCAACAATACATATTGTAGCAAAGCACTGAACTTTATCAAATAGGAGAACAGAGTGATGGTAATGTATAATGAAGAGATTAAACCATTTATTAAATGCAGAGACGATCTCTGTAATCAAAATGACGATAATCACTAGAAATTAGGTGCCCCCAACTAAGCAAGCCAGAGGCCAGAAAGGTAAGGAACCAAAACCCCATCCATGAGACTATAATGTGATAAGAGCTCGCTCAAGTACTGAGGAGCTAAGCCATTCAGGGCTTTATAAGTAATTAACAAAATT
>JAUMHP010000025.1:1466004-1479631 GCA_032361065.1 Enteromius trimaculatus
TACATAAATAGAGGTCTTAAAAAAATGTAATTCTACTGTAATTATCAATTCTAATTTTTACACAAAGTATATGTCGTTATAATAATAAAGTGTTTATAATAATAAAGTGCGTTTACAAATTCTTTAAACTGGCATATCTAGTCTCAGAATGAAAAACAGAAAATTCATTAAAATGTAAAACTATGACTGTTTTGGCTGCCATCTTACTAACATTACGTTTGCAATTTAAGAACCGAAAGTTTGCCACAAGCTTTCTCAGGAGACTGATGACTTGACTAGTTCACAGACCTTAGTCACAGATTTCTCTAGGAGTAAAGCAGAGACGTGGATGCTTACAGTCACACTTTTACACACATTTTGTCTGTTATTAGCTCAGACTGCAAAGAGAAGCAGAAACACATAGTGTGGCGAAACACATCAGCTGACAGAAACAGCGTGACAACTGCTGACAATTATAATGCTAAAATCAGCCTAAAATCAATACCACAGAACATGACTAATACCAGAGAAATGAAACTATGATGTGACAACAGGAATTATCTGATAAAACTGAGAGGCGGTGTGTACGAGGCTGTTGAAATGAGACAGGACCTCAGCAGAAAACAGAGTGGGCATTTATCTGGACTGATGGATGAACGACAGCTTTGTTTGGAAGTTTCAGCAGAAGGTTGACGATAGATGCAAACTGCAGCTATATTAAACTTTAATGTTTCAAAGTGTCTTATTAAACGGCATAAGGTCCGGCAGCTTTTTTTGCTCTGACGGACATCACTTTAACCAAAAAACATTATATTGCAAAATAGGGATCAGTTTAGAAAGGACAAAGTAGACTGTCATTATATTGATCAAAAGAGAGCAGAATATGTTTACATTGTTACAAAGGTGAACATTTGAGAAGTTTCAGATTCTACAGTGTGCAGTTATTATAGCTCAACTGCAAAAGCGTGCTTGACTGAAGGTGTCTAAGAGTTGTTCTGAGCATGCTGAATATCTCACAGGGGAAAATGCTGTGTAACAATCTCCTTGGATACTACATTTCCCTTGAGGCTAAATGCCCTAAGATTGTCCTTCAGCGCATATGCAGCAGCAGAAAACCATGGACTCATAACTGACTCATATTACCGTATTAAGCGTAAAAATCAACAGGAAATAACGTACCGTCCAAAATAATGAATAATCCACATGGCAGTTTAGCTTGAATTAACAAAATGCAACTGGCAAAATGACTGGTCTAAATGCAAAAGGTTAAAAAGGTCAAAGTAGATACTAAAAAAAAATAAAAATAAAAAATAGATAAATCCTTTACAAAGAAAGGCATAAATACTGGGAAAGTTTAAGAAAGACTAAACGCTCAAAGTGCATATAAATATGAAAGTTTATTAACACTGACCAAGTCTCTTGCCAGAGATAACAAAAGAATGTCATAAAAATAATGTAATAAAAACTCTGAATCCCAACGTTTACAAATACTGGCATAAATATCAATGTTTACACACAGTTTGGCCAAAACAATCCCCAAAGTTAAATAAAATTGGTTGCAAATACTCACCAAAGTTTAAAAATACTAATTTTGCTTGTATTGATGGACAGACTTTGATTATAACAGGAATGGCAATGTAGATCCCCAGCACCCAGATCAGTATCCTCCTCAGCCTCCATATCAGACCACCCCTGCAGACAGAGACAAGAACTGGTCACATTAAACACACATAATGAATGAAAGAAATAATGCATAATAATAATAATAAAAGCAGTATTTTGACCTATTCAAGACATAAAGTGAATGGTTCAGAACAACATTCTCTAAAACTCTTTGGACAGTTGAAGCGTATACTGTAGCAATTTTAAATGATGAAATCACATGGAAGGGTTGTCATGTTTAAGTACAAGATGCGAACAAAAGTGTCACTTTGGGAATATTTTCAGACAAGCGCTTCTCTTTTGAACTGAAGGGTTAATGGTCCTCATAACACGGCCTGTCCTCTTTCGGTCTCCCTCACACTCAGAGGTCAGTGTGCATCTTTACGGCCAGCAGTGACCTCTAAATTGTGCCGGAGAGTATAAAGTGTCATGATTATAATTAGAGAGAAAGCAAGAGAAGAAGAAACTCAGCCTGTCTGCCCTGAGCTCTACTGTGCGTGTTTGCATGTGCCTAACACACAAATGAAAGTGTGACTTTCCGATTCCAGCAGGTTTGGGGGTGAAAAGCTGTTTTATTAAGCTTGTTTCATTTCCTTAAACCGCAAAAGGAATTTTTCCTACCCAACTCATGACCAGAGGATTACTTAAACACCCAGATAACACACACACAAATAGGTACACACATGCAAGCTCTCTCATACACATTACATTTATGTAAAATTGTATCAAAAATTGTAACAACTGTTTTAAACATTGATAGTATTAAATGTTTCCTGAGCACCAAATTAGCATATTACAGTGATTTCTGAAGGATCATGACTGGAGAAATAGATGCTTAAAATTGAAATGTCAAAATATCCCAATATTTCACAATGTTACAGTTTTCAGCATATTTTAATAAAACAAATGCATCCTTGTTAAGGAGCATATATGCTGAATACACTTTAGTTTCTTCACAGTAAATGGCAACCCTAAAGATGCAGTCATACGAAACCGAGAATATTCCAAAAACTATTAATAATGCAGAACTGAGAGAGTCAGCAAAGACAGGACATGAAGAAGATGTCCCAGACAGGGTGAAAGAGGAGTAAAAGCAATAATCCAGGAAGCAAGCCAAAGTGGAGCATCCGGTTTGATCCGGCTGACCCTGGATCAGTTCCACCATCTAACATCCCTATGACCTTTCCTCTGCCTCCTCCAGAACACACCTGCTCACTTTGATTCTACCTAAATACAAATAACTAAAGACAGGTCAGAATTACAGTTTACAGCATACACTAGTTTGGTACAAATAGTTTTCTGCATTTCTGTAAACAAGTAGTAGAAAAGACAGGAAATTATGAAAGAAGAGTATAGAGAACTCGCATATCAATGTGTGAGCATAACCAATAAACCACATCTGCACTCCACTGCACTTCTAACTTGCATTATACTTATTCCAGATGATCATTGCATGGTCTTGAGCTCCCTGCAGAGATAAGACGGTGTGGTCACCCGGCAGTGAGTCACAGAAGGTTTGATCGAAGTGTGTGTCCATGTTGCGCGTGTGAGAGTTTCTCTAAGTGAGAGTGCAAGGTGATTGAGGTAAAGAGAGAGAGCAAGACTATTGTGCAACAGCAGAGCTAAAAACAGCACACACAAGCTGCACAGAGACTCATTACTGTACAGCGCTTACACAAATACTGCCATGGTGTATGTGTGCATAAACGTGATGCTGATATATCCTTTTGTACCCATTACAACAAGCCTTTTATTTGTTTATGTGACTGGTTAGGCTTATAAGATTGAGCAGTTCTATGCTTGTACATGCTGTTTTTGCAGGTACGTATCTGCACCGAGCATCCAAACCAGAGCTTCAATACCTTCAGGGTAACACTAATATGTTAAGTCATGCTGATCCAATGCCATATGGGCATTATTACGGCTGTCTGGGCATCAGGAGTCCAGACTGCACTGGGACAGAGTGACACTGACTAGTACATCCAGCAAAAAGTTGGGAAAGAATGAGAGAAAGCAGGCTAAAAATCTTGGCCAAAAATATTATCAGAAGCATATTTAACGGATTGGATAAAGTTTGTTCATATACTAAATGACCACAAAGAGTTTCTGTTCTCAAACATATCGCACACATCTCATGTAATGTACTGTAGCATACAGAGGTGCTTATACAATACCATTCAAAAATAAATGTTCAAAAGATTTCTATTTTGACAAATGCTTTAAAAAAAAAAAAGTCCTATTCATATCATAGAGTCCATTGTTGTGCTCATTACTGGAGAAAAATTAAGCAGCACAACCAATATGAACACTGATGATGATAATAATAATAATAATAATAATAATAATATTATGAACATTTTGAACACCACATTATTATATTTTTGCATATTAAATGATTTCTAAAGGATCATGCGACACTGAAGACTTTTCCAGATAATTAATAAATATTTTTTATTAATATTTCAAATCAATGCACCCTTGCATAACACAATTCTTTCAGGAAAAGGAAAGAAATTCTACACACCCCAAATTTCTAAACCATACTGTAGAGATGACAAGGTTTACTCCGTTTATAATCACTGCACTGACTGCTGTCTCCCTTTGCAATTTGACAGTTTTGGTTTTGTTATAGTACACCTCCTTGGTCATTTACTTCTATTTGTGTGTGTGCCAGTCTCTGCATTTCACAGGAGGCAACTCTCTAAAAATGATCACCTCCAATACACTACTCCTACACACCCAAACACTCATACACAACAACACTCTAACGTCAAGTCAAGTACATCTTAAAATAGAGATGACGTCTTAAACTCAAGTTTTATTCAGAATTCGCAAATTGGCAGTGGTCTTCTTCATACCATATTTATGAAGACATCAAACTCTAAGAAGACTTTTGTAGCTACTCAACCTATTAATAACCCATTAGCTATTACTTCATAAGGTATAAAAGAGTATTTCATTTCATTAGTCAATCTGAACCCTACTGTAACATCAGCAACGTATTGCTCAAACAATAAAAATATTCAGCTGTTTATTATTTAGCCATTTTAGTGTAACTGTATATACCTTGCATTAACCATGCATACTATAGACCGGCAGTAAAATTTCACTGTACTGAAGGATAAGCCTCCTTTAGGATTAATTAAAGTGCACAAGAACAATGCAAGAAACAACCTGAACAATATTTCATACGCATTCTACAACACAACACTGTGATTGTTTCTGTACGGACAAAAAATACATTTTTCAACATATCTTCTTTTGCAGAAGAAAGAAATTCAGGCTAAGTTCTGCTAAAGCTTGTTTTTAACGGGATTTCGATTCAAACCTATGCTTTAAGCCCAAATAAAACCAGAATATCCCCTACTCAAACTCTGATCTTGAAAGTCGCAGTTAGCTCACTTCCACTTGAAAACATCACAAGAAATTTGTTTTTTGTCACTTCCTTTTCTTTCCGTCCGGCGCCAAAGGCTTGCCTCGTGTCTGCGGGTTCCAGACAACAGCTCCTAAGTGGCAGGCATTGGCATAGGATATGCTTTTAGAGCTCTTAGCTGCAGCTGTCCGGATCAATGTCACAAATATCCTGGTACTGCTGCAGAGTACTAACTGCCAAATATTAGCTCTATCAATGACACGATCATGATAAATCCCTAACTACATTTTTACATTACATTGCATAATGCTAAAAGATTAGTAGTTCAAACACTAACAAATAATTAGCTAGAAACACTATCATTGAAAAGGATGGGGTCTGACATAGATCAGATATTGTTCCACACACAAACATCAGCTTTTTCGCATCCATTTGCAAATGTTGTTTACAGTGAATCAGATACATATCAAAAATCGTGACATTTGACCTACATTTGAATATACATATCCATTTTGTATTGGAATGCAAAGTAATACAAGTGTATCCATAAAAGATAGCTTTTCTTAATGACTTATTGTGAAGCAGACATACCCCGAAGGGGCCCTAAGTGGTCTCTATTTCAGAAAACGTCAGATTTTCGTTACAAAAATGTACAAAAGGACTAGGTGAGAGACCAAGACAGGCGTACGATCAACTGTTAAACCGTGCAGAATGAAGATGATAAAGAAGAATTAGTAGAAGCGGAGTATTTTCAAAAACCTGCAGCTACAGTTTCATGTAATAGATCATGACAGGTCTGACGGACCGGACTCTCGAAGAGACACTGAGGTGACACTGAGAAACCGAGGTCTGGTAACACAGCTTGGGGGTAGGAAGAGGACTCTAATGCTTCCTGCTTCTAACACGGCAACATAAACATCTGGTAACATAATACAGGAAGTTATTTATTAGCTTCCCCCACTAAACAAAATGAATTCATAATGCATTTAACTTTGGTAAACGTGGCATATTTACAGAGGAAACTAGCCTCACAGTGGTTATTGAATACTTCCTTGCTTGGAATAAATGAGTCAAGGCGTGAATCCGGACGTTTATATAACAACATCAAAACTGAAAACAACATAACATTTAAAATCATATTCACAAACAAGATCAAGGACATTTATTAAGGAGGCATTTCCTTTTGTCTTCAGATAACAGCTGATTTGGAATTGCACTGCACAAATTAAGTCTGCCCTCATATCGAACTATGTATTAATAACGCAAATGGGATCAGATAAGACAGACATGCGAAGGATATGTGAAACTGTAGACACTGCACTCCTAAGGCACGTGCTACATCTCAGGCTCTGTACTTCCTTCCTCACTCCTTTCACTCCTCTCTTCTTTCACCCATCTTAATGAGTGTCTCTGACCGCTCAGTGGAGCTTGGAAGAGCAGTTTTGACAGAGATGCCAGAATTAGTTATGGCTCTGTTGGACCAAAGATCAGTCTCCTTCAAATGGCCTCAGGATAGACCACCACCAACCCGGTTTAGAGCTTTGCAAAACTGCATGATTATATTTAATATGAGTTTTAACAAATGGGTGGGTACCTCATTTACTAGTTTGGTTTCAGATTTACCAAATGAAGGGAATTGAAGATTTTGAACATTTGTATCTTGAACAATCTTCTCTGAGCTAGGGTTGGGCGATGTCGACCGATTTGGCATCGTACGATGTCCAATGTGAAACATCGCGATGAACGCTGGCATCGTCGTCGTAGGCGGCGCGTGGGGGTTGGGTGGTTGTTGTTTAGTTGTAACTAAAACACCAAGCCCCGCCCCACGACTGACAAAAATAACAGTGTTCGCGCGAGCAGGTGAGAGAGGATTGATCGCAGGAGTGTAAGCGCGCGCGAGGGTTTGAAATGAGCTCGCGGCCCCGTTTTTTTTATTTTTATGTACGTCTGTTTTCTCTCGCGGTAATGATTTACCGCGCTCGTCAGCATCAGTGGTGCGCTGGCTTATTAATGGCATAGATTTGCCGCCATAGATTAAGCGTGTTTATTGCGAGCTGTTTGCTGCTGCTGCGGCGGGGAGGAGGATCGCGATGCCCTACTCTGAGGTGGTGCAAACTGTGTAACAGCAATAAAAAAAGAAAACTGACTGAACCAGTGGATATTAGCGGAATAGTTCACCAACGCGACCCATCCCATTCACTGCAAATTCACTACATCAACACACCCTTGACTCGCTTCTCAAGATAAGTGATTGTCAAGATTTGTTTTCAGTCATCCTGAAATCTAAAAAAAAGACATCAGAGGATGACACCTTGTCAGAAGTTCTTTTTCCTATCAAACCTGACACACTTTCCTAAGAAGAGCTAAAATAAGACACCAAATTGTCACGATTAGATGCCTCTTGGGCCTATGTTTGATCTAGAGCTTCTGTTCCCAGGATGTAAGAACAGACCAGAATTTCAGGTTGAAATGTGCAGAGAGTTCCTTGTCTTTAAGAACAAAGGAATGGAACTAACCAACCTATTTTAAAAGACCCCATCAAATCAAAACTGACATTAAGTGGATTTTAAAACTTTTTTGTCTTTAAGATTTTAAAGACTTGATGAAACAGAAATAGCAACAGATCTTGTCTTCCATATTGTTACGTGCATCCAGGTGAAACAGATTATCGAAAATAAAAAAATAAAAAACTGTCGGACAGAGAGAGAAGGAAGTCTGTCGTTTCACCAGAAGATCCAAGTTATGACATTTTAATTAACTTACGAGGTCAAAAATTAAATGCTTGGATGAATCACTCGCAATAAAGTGAATAACATTAGTTTTTAGTAGTATCTTTACTAGTATTTAGTAAAGAGATGTGCTCAATTTCCATTTCATGCTAATGTTAATTCATATGATGATAGTTAAAAGATTGGAGCATTTCATGCTGTCTTTCTCTTTTGCTATACAAAATTTTACAGGGGTTTTCAGCTAATTTCATTTCACAGATTCTGTGAATTAAAGCTAATCTGACCCTTTTAACCTTGAACCCAGCCTGCCACACAAAGGTCACTGCAACCAGACTAACCAGCGGTAGCTCCTGTGTCAGACACATGACCGGGCCCCAGCACCCAATACCCCAGACCCATACAGCACCGGAGGAGAGTCCGATTACTGCACCATCAGATACAGTGCTGTAGTAGAGTAGCATTTCAGTTCAAATGAGATGTGATGGTAGAACTTTACAGTAGCCCTTCTTGCTAGTGTCTCATGCTAATTTGATAAACAATGGGGCATGTATCCAGTTAAACTGGAATCTTAATATCAGTTTGTTAATGTTTCCACACAACTAAATCCCACTATAAATGAGATTAATCAGAGCCTGTAACAGCTCATGCCCACTTACTAAATAAAAAAGCCTTACCACGATGAGTTTATCTGATTAGAAATACACTGACATGTTGTGAAAGATTAATACTTTTCAAAACAATTGCTTTTTATTTGAATATATTTTCAAACCTGAATTTTATTAATCCAGTCTTCAGTGTTACGTGATCCTTCAGAATTCATTCTAATGTGATGATTCAGTACTAAAGAAACATTTCTTATTATTATGGTTAGGTTTTGCCGCTTAATATTTCTCTGGGAACTTTGTTTTCAGGAACGCTTTGACAGACGTGCTCTTGCTGAATAAAAGCAATAATTTTTCAAACTGCTTCAAGCTCTTTTGAATCATAGTGTGCATTAAGCAAACATGAGACACAGGAATCTAGATGACCTCCAGGGTCAAAAGTCACAGGCAATTCACTCAAAACCAGTCACTATTTCCATGTGACATGGCAACCATGAAACCCAATACAATCCTGTTATCTTAAAAGCATTTTGGGGTTGTAACCCCCACCAGCTGAGAAGCACTGATCTGTGGGAAATTCTCCAGGATCCCAACTGGCAACATGTTCTGGCAGTACATAATGTTTTGCTGACCGTACAGTGTTTTACCACCATATTGCTGGACCAAAATGTCCCACTTCCACCCACTTTGATCAGCAGAGCAAGCCCTGGCTGAGAAGAATGACGTCACTAAACATGCACCTGTTTAAACAGCTAGAAAGAACAAACTAAAGAAACTTCTAGAGCCTTTGCATTTAAGGCCTAATATTGTTCCTGAAACCTGAATCGTGTGCAGGGATATGGTTAGACAACAGCTGAACACGACTCTTACCACCATGCATCCTCCTACAGTGATGCAATCTTACATTATTTTAAATACAGCAGTAAAAATATGAACTGTATGACTCAGCTCTGCTTTGAGGAGGATCTACAATTGATATCACCTTGCTTGCACTTTAGCATGTAACCATGCATTAGAAAAATAACTCTCTTTGCATGTAAGTGAGCTATGACGGGCTATTAAATATACCTTTCTAGTTTTTTCCCCACTCGACTGACACAGAAATACTCTAACTGAAGCAAAAGTGCTACTACAAACTGTGCCTCTAATGTACATGTAATGTAACGGTAACGTGAAACTATATTTCAGGGTTTGTCATCTGAACTATGATTTAATTTACCGTAAACAATGCCTGAAAAAATGTCTCAGCAAGCAGATTAGACCTCAAGAAATTTGACACTCTTGTGTTGAATGTTTTTTGTTTTACTGAAACAATAAGTTTAGACAAAACATTAATGGTTTTATGACATTTTTTCATAACAAAATATTTTTTTATTAATAACCTAGTGCAAATAAATAACCTTGTTTAGTTAAGAGTACACTACCATAAAGCTAAACAATGTTCACAGGCCACAAAACTCTTATTTAGTCTTCACATGATTTTTTAACTGTGCAACTCTGATTCAAACTTACAAACATCTCCCATAAGACTGCCATACTGTGAAACAATCACTTCACACCCCTGCCAGAAGTTGCTGATCTAGTTTGGGACAGCCTAAATACTCTTTCGAGTCTCAAGAGAGTCACGTGGGACTGTGATTCAATCATAGAGAATAATCGGTAACATAATAACTACACGCTATGAATAATTATAATTAATAATAACTATAGTTATCAGAATCAGAAAGAGCTTTATTGCCAAGTATGCTTGCACGCACAAGGAATTAGAATCTATTTACTTATGCATTAGTAAATAGCCAATTCATCTTTTATGAAGCATTGTTCCAACAATAATAGTCATTAGTCAGCGGTTTATAAATACAGTTATTAATGCCTTGTTCTTGATTTATAAGCGTATCTAAATGTACAAAAGATTTAAAGGCTCAGTCATCTTCCTAACAGAACAAATAAACAAACACAACACAGAGGGATACAGAATTCATTTCAAGATGCAAAAAAATATATATAAAACTGTACAACTGGACACTTAAAAAAAGAAAATTATATTAAATTGAAGGTTTGTTTTTCATTTATAAGTGTACAGTTGTACGATTACATTTTTTATCATCTTGAAAAAAATATTTCAGTGTTCTGTATCCCTCTGTGATGAGTTTGTTTAACCTTTCTGTTTGGAAGATAAATGAGCCTTTACATCTGCTTTATAAATGCTTTACAAGGTATAAATAGGCCTCACTTTAGATGAGCTCTCAAAAACAGACGTCTGGCAACTACTAAATAACTACCTGATTTAATCATGAATTACAGCAGGAACATGTGTTAATAAAGCTTTTATTAACACACTGAACAACTATTATCATGTGTCTAAATAATTTGATTTATTAAAGTAAATTTAAATAATTTAATAATCATTTACTTACACTTTCTAAATCATCTTATTAAACACTGACAACTAAATAACTGGTTTGTAAATCACGTAATAATTTAAAAAATGATAAACTGATCATTAATAAAAGTATGAAAATACAATTATTAAACATTATATATATGCTCAAGAACAGGGCATTTATAGATGCACTTGTAAACTGTTTCCTAATGCATAATAATGTTGGAACAATGGTTTATAAAGGGTGAAAAAAAGCTTAACTAATCATTCATAGTGTGTAGTTATTATAAAGCGAATAATCTTTGTGGTTTCATGCCTCAAAATAGTTTCAAGCCACTTCAGTATGAAAACAATGACAATAATGCACGTCATTTCATATTAACAAGCATCAAAAAGGACTGCGTGTTGAAAATACATCAAACCATGCTGATAATGCATAACTTAAAAACAACACCGAGCCATTTTTTTTTCCCCAGGGGTCAATAGAAAAGTTACATCTGGTTATTTATATGCAAAACAGTTACCTGATATTTTTAACTATTATCTGATTTTAAACTTGCAGAATTGCTAATAAAAGTTATTATACGGCTGTTTTTAATACTGGATCTGAACAGGTACGTTTTGAGCCAGCTTTCCAGAAACTTATACTGGTAAAACAGGCATAGACGCTGAGAACATCAGGGGCACCTGTGCAACAACAGCTGTCGGTCTTACCTCCTGTAGCGTCTCCCCATCGCTGTTCCCGAGCCTCCTGGGTCAGAAGCTGCGTCTGTCTTTTTGTGGCACTGCTTCAGATCGGAGCTGTCGTCCAGTAGTGTAACGTTACCCGTAAACGAGCTGTCATGGTCTGCGCTGCCTTTTCGTTTTCGCATCACTGAAACAGCAAAGGAAAGGTAAACGCACAGAGATGAGACTGGAGGTATTATACTGCAGTCCCTAACTGAATCGAGCGTAAAAGCTGTGCTGAAAAAATCTTGCAGCCGTACTGAATCTGGTTGTTTAGCGACGGTGTGTGTGATCCGGTGTTTCTCCTCCCGGCGATTGTGACATTCAGCACTTTTTCTCTCTACATTGTTTTGCAGGAGCCGGATATCTGCAGAGACCAGCTGATCAGCGCAGACTCTCCCCCTCGGTCCGTCCGCTCAGCCAATCACAGACAGCGGCTCAGCGCACTCCGACGCCTCGACAGCTAATCACACAGAGCTGTAGCGCCCTCTTTCGTTCAGTTAAATCGTGTAGTATAGGGTTGCCAGATCCCCAAAAACTCATGCTTCGCAGCATTCAATGTTGTACATTTATCACATCTCTCTAAGTAAGCAGCAAGAGTTACTGCTCGACGTCTGTTTTCAGAGGGCGCTGAACGCTTTTTTCCAAATAAAGATATTCCATTAAAAAGAAAATAAGGCGATTTATTTAAGCAGATCTGGCAACATCGCATTTGTCTTACAGAGACCTACTTCCGTATCGACCAAACCTGCTTATCCTGCTATACTGGCCACTTAAAACATGCCAGCTTCAGTGTAATTATAGACAATAGGTGGCCTTGCCATGTTTTTTAACATACAAGTCTTAGATTTCCTCTATTTTTTTGGTGTAATTTAGTGAATGTGCTAAATATCTAATCGAACGCATGGTCTGTGATAGTTTAACTATCGAGCAAAATGATCGGACTCTTGTCCATAACTAAATAAACAAACACATACTGTACGTGTCAAACTGCAAGGGGATGCAAAAAAAATTATTTTAAAAGTTTAAAATACAAATGCACATATTAGAGAA
The DNA here is from genome assembly GCA_032361065.1 of Enteromius trimaculatus. Lineage (NCBI taxonomy): Eukaryota > Metazoa > Chordata > Actinopteri > Cypriniformes > Cyprinidae > Enteromius > Enteromius trimaculatus. The sequence continues at coordinate 1,478,512 of JAUMHP010000025.1, forward strand.
TAATTACTTCCAAAACAGCCTCCATCGCGTCAACGCGACAGCACGATGATCAAACATTTAACAATTAATGCATAAAACAGTCGCAAAAACTTTCGAGTTTATGCATATGATGTTGTATTCATGAATTCTGTATTATACGAATCATAAAACCCAACCTGTTCATTCTGATGGGATTTCATTGTAGATGTTTTGACAGGGCGCGTGGACGTGTAAGTTTTTCCACTGAGTTTCCTATCACGTGACCATAATTCAACAATGAATGCAGCGGAAGGAGCATGCAAGCTAAATCGTGGCAAAATTTGTCAAGTGGCTGACACATTTTTCGAATTAATGATGATGCATATATGAAGATTATTAAATGAGATAGGCCTATGATAAAATCATTTTTTTTAGGTTTTCTGAGACTTTTATTTATTAATTTTTTTTATCTATGTAAAAGAAAATATATTATTAGAGATATTTTATTTGTTTAGGGCATTTTATTCCCCTCTAACATTATTAAATGTATTTATTTTATTTATTTTTTTAAATACATTTATTTATTGAAATAAATTCTACTAATATAATATCTATTATTTCCGTTGTATCAGATTAAACAGCTTCTACAAGTAAATACGACTTTCAGAACAATGCCACTTCTCGCTGGACTGACGTTGTATTGTTTTGAGTTGTTTTGTCCGAAAGGTGGCAGTATACCATCACTTCTGTGCAGATTGCTCTGTGAAGCAATCATTTCACCCAACCACTTTCACAAACTTACTGAAACGATACTTTCACGCAAGACTTTTTTTGCGCCTTTTCACATATTCACCAGTAGCTCACCTGCCTAACTGGATTTGTTTTGATACTATTAATACTCAATAAAGACCGATAAACAATAGTAAGATAAACAAAAAAGGTACAGAACTGTCACTGGGGCAATACTCTTTTAACAGCTGCCAACATTTACACTTTTTTTGTATTAATATGTACTTTTAAGGTACTAATATGTGCCGTTTAGGACAAGAAAAGGTAAAGAGATGTCATTTATAGCTTTGGGGTACCTTTTATTCTGATTGTGTACAATCACTGATAGCACACGTACATCTAGGAGATGACTATTTGATGTCTGCATTTACAT
>JAUMHP010000025.1:1493041-1508041 GCA_032361065.1 Enteromius trimaculatus
ACACACACATACATATATATATATATATACACACACACACACACACACACATACATATATATATATATATACACACACACACACACACACATACATACATACATATATATATAAATCTCATTAAAGAAACTTTCCCAACTTTACCTAAATTTACCTAATGTCATGCACAAAAGATAAAAATATAAAAAGAAGTGTTCAATAGTAGCAATTTTTTTTGGTAATTTTTCATGCATGTAATACAAGCTGAGCAGATTTTTGTATAGAAATCATCTTAAATTTATCTAGACATGAACGCTGTAATATTGAAAGAATCATGAAAGAATGTTTTTTTATTTTTTTTATTTTTTTTTGTACATTTATAGAAATGTTCTCTACTTGAGTTTCACAAATAAGGCCCATTCTATTGAAAAGCTTCACATTTACATGCAAAAATTCGGCAGAGAAAATCCCTTCACATGCTCAGTCATTCATTTGCAAATACACTGTGTGTGTTGTTCTAGTAATATGAAGTATATGGCACCAGTGTTTTAGGCTGCATATCTTCAATACCATAAAACCATTTTTGGCAGCGCTCAGCAAAATAATCCCTGTTGTGTCAGACTGTGGTTACAGGATGATGGCATATCATTTCTTGGGCTGTTATTCACCATGATATAATTGTGTGTGTTGGTATCATCAGAGGTCCTCCCTTTTTTGAGGTGTGTCATGTCTTGTCCTGTGATTGTAATCTTACACTGAGCCTAATCAAAGACAGGCCTGCTGAATGCCCTTCCATAACCACAAGCGTTCATGCCCATTAGAGCTAACAGGCCCCTGAATGCATCAGATAACGTCTGTTCTTTTGAAGGAGAGTGAGAGAGATTGCGCCGGGGAGAGAAAGAGAGAAGGTGGTTGGGACATGTGGCTTTTGCGGGGGCTTATCTAGGCTTTGAGAGTGTCACAGCCTTGCCCTCCCTCTCATTCCCTGCATTATCTGGCCATATCTTGAGGGCCTTCCCTGTCCATTCCACATAATCACTCAGTAATACCAGCCACCCTTTTCTCTATTAAAATAATCACCGGCAATTAGGAGGAGAATGGGCAGGGAGAGAGGGAGAAATCACACACAAAGTAATATTTTCCCCACCTTACACGCTTTTCATCTGTTTTTTTTTCCCCTAACCTCCCGCAATGCATCAGGACCCTGGGCGGCCTAGGCTCGATCCGGCACTATTAAGGAAAAAGGCTCTGACAATTTTTCAAGAGCGGAGAGATGAAAGAAAAAAGAGAGCGAGAGACAGATAGGAGCAAATAATTTAAAAATTGACCATCTGTAAAATGAAGAAAATGGAAGTGTAAGAGGAGCATTGTGATTTACTTTATCCCTCTCAGAGACGCCTGAGAACTAAGAGGCGCTATTAAATCTCCCTTTGAAATAAATGTGTCGCATTTATCTGTGTGGCCAAAAACGACTAATGAAGCTATTGTCAAAGCAAATAAAGCAGGGCGGATTTTCTGCACGCAGACGGCGCGGTATCATCCAGACAAAGGTAGGGGGTGCGTACGGTTCATGGGGGCTTTGAAAGATAGATTCACATAAATATTGAGACAGACAGACAGACAGCCATGGCCTCTCGGCGACAGAAAATAATGATCAGATGCGAGAAAAACTGGCAAAGAGATGCTGTTCACAGTCAGCACGAAAAACTAACCAAACAAACCCCGAATTAATAAATGACAGAATCACGCGAAGAAAAGGCCAGAGAATGTAACTGCCATTCTCATATCTCGATGAAATGGAGGAGAGGATGTAATTACGGTGAAAGAGTTGCTCAATTACAGTAGCCGCTAGCTGCATTTGGCATAAGTCACTTTAAATGGTTTTACGAGAGCTTGTTTTTAAAATGGCGTTTTGCTGCCTTTTATTTTAATTACCGGGTCATAGCAGTGCTGCTCACTCTCTCTTGATCTGCTCTGGCTGTCCAACCGTCAATCTCTCTCTCTCTCTCTCTCTTCCTCTCAACACTCTTTATGAACTAAGAGCAACTAACCCTCTACAGCTGAACACTTTGTGCCTACTGTTGCCTGGATGATTAAAAAAAAAAAAAAAAAAAACGCAAATCAAGCATGACTGGTTTGTGCAGTGGAAGTAAAATGTTCAGGTTCATGGAACAGAGTGTAACGTTCTTGCCACAACGCTTTAAGCATCTGCTTTCATTATTGCTGTTCAGGATGTAGAATTATACCTTAAATAACCCTCTAAATTGTAACTTTGGCTTGTAGTGTGAATCTCCGGCTATAGCGGTGACAAGTTGCGCATGTCGTGTTTTTGTAAACAACATATCCCAGTGTGTGCAACTAATCTCTCCATTTAAACCTAATCAATTTCACGTTCAGGAAGGAGCTGTGAACCTGGAGGGTCAAAGGTTATTGTCCTCAATGTATGTTCATGTCCAGACGAGGGGCCACAAGGTCTCAGTCAGGGTCATGACCTTGTTGACCCCCTGATGTCCATAACACTCATATTTCTCCATAACGGGATCACTCTCTCAACATCATATTTCATGTGTCATATGATTGAACAGGCCATCGCTATATAATGTTGGCAACAAAGCCAAATTTTTTTCATGTTTAATTCATTTTGTTTATTGTATTTATTTAAATGAATGTAATTATAATTAATGCATCAATTAAACAAATATTGATTTGTTATTTATGTTATAAAATCTAAGAAATAAATATTCATGAATAATAAATAAGGCTGTCATTTACAAGTACATTCATTATTTAAATAAATAATTTATATAAACAAATATAATTATGAATGGATTTATTATTAATCCATTAGAAGAACAGAAATCAAAACTGTTCGATATCGAGACTCAATCTTTTAAAATGAAGCAATAAAGTTTTTTAATTACATAATCAACAAATTTATAGTAGTGAAAGTTAATTGTTTCTGCTTCTTTTCACAAAACAGAATGTGTTCCTGCAGTCATGCTCAAGCATATTAGTTGGTTAAATATGATTGATTGTATTTTCGTTTGTTAGTGAAGGTGAAGAACTGTCTTTTACACTTTCTATATTTCTGCACTGAGACTCCTGCCGTATTGCATCACTTGACTGCTTGTTTAAAAACAAACTATTCAGTTCCAGAGAACAGCTGGTGTATAAAATATAACAGCTTATGGACTGCCACCCAACTGTATGCCCCATTCCTTCATGATTATTTCATATGCGTATGATTAACTCTCTCCAGGCTGACTCTGACCCCATTTAGCACAGTAGTGGTTGCGGTCCTGACTGGAGAGATGTGACTTTTTCCAAGTCATTTAAATTTTACAGATCCATTTACACCACCTTTTAATTTAGTGCATAATGACGCCATTAAAAAAAACCCATCTGGGCGTTCTTTGGGGAGGGGGGTAATTTGCCAAAGCTTTCCACGCTAATGTTTTTCCCCTCACGCAGGCAACAGATGCTGGGAAAGAAACAGATACATTCTCCACAATTACCACAGCCTGACGTGGCCATCCAGGACAAATGTTTCACAGCGTTCGAATTTCTACAAAGAAGACCTTTTAACAAAAAGAAAGAAAACGAATCCTGATTTTAGGCTTTTTGACTTGCCTGGACAACCTCGTTTACATCACAAGTGAAAAAAGTTTTAGTACGATGTCTGGAACGTTGTTAGAAAGTTACACAGTAAGTTGCCGTCACTTTTAGGCACACTTTCCATCGCTCTTTTTCAACAATAAAACTTTCCACAAGCCTTGATACAGTGTGAACCATAAATAAAGATCTAGGTTATTAAATAATAATACAATTAAGTAATTGCTCAAGCATGATAAACTGTTGCGAGAGACTGAGCTGGAGTGAACTTTAATCCTACCAGCCTCAATTATGCTAATGAATGCATTTCTCCTGAATAATTAGGGTGATTAATTTTCCCTTGTTTTGAATTACAATTCTGCTGCCTGCTAGCACTTTAGTCCACTCGTTAATTACCAATTAAATCAGCTGGCTCGTTTGCTCCAGGTTCATTGCCCATGTGGTTCTGTAGCACTTAGGGGTGGTGTTTAATGTGCTAATTGGAAGAGATTAAAACGTGTGACCTCTTTTGACAAGGACCGGATGTGAAATGTCATCTTCGTCACCGTAAATGACACTGTTTGGTGTTTGAAAATATATTTCTAAGGTGTTTTTTGAGTCGTAGTTTATCTGCTATTTAGCATTTTAGCTGCAGCGCCATTTCGTGTTTGATCCAGGAGTGTGACTGCTTTTATGTCTCAAGCATCAGAGGCTTCATCTATTCTACCGTTGGAGCCTTTTTTCCCTTTTACCGCCATTATTAGCAATCACTGAACTACATTTGTCATTCTTAGCCTCTTTTCAGAGGTGTCTGTTCTTGCGTTATCTGCCCTCTGCTCTGTGTCTCATCTTAATATCCTTTCATTTCTACTCTGTCCTTCATGACGTCCACTTGAAACGCATTAACAGGTCTTCCATCCATTTTTCTGAGGCAAGATTGACTCAAATTTAGTTTGCTACATCAATACCACAACGCTCTAGGCAGACTTGAGAGTACTCCTAGTAAAAAGAGAGCTTTTTTATGTCCTGATGCCATCTTCTTGAATGGCAACTGGATTATTTTTTTTTTATTATGGGCCGAAGCTCTTTGGGCCTCACCGAAGATCAGAGATTTGGGTGGGGAGGTATCTGTTGGCGGGTGTATTGATGGAAGGACCAGAGGCTCTAAGATCCATCAATGGAGTCCATCAACCAGAAGGCTCTGCAGTCTCATTGAAAAACTTCAGAGCGCTGACCTGCTCGGCTCTCACAACAAACCGAAATGTTCTGAACTAATGTCCGAGGCCTACTGAACTAATGTCTGGATGAGCCCAGCTTCAATCATCTGATGCCATATTCAAACTAAGTTGTCACTGAAGCTCCTCGTACAGTGTTAATAGACTCCTCAAACACCAAAACTGAGGTCTGTACTGTTTGGAACAACTTTCTTGTGTGTGTTTGATTGAGAACTTTCTCTAGCATCTTGCTTTTAAAAACAAGCCAATGACAATGCAAAACTGAACGTGTTGCTTTCCAAATATTTCTCCTCAGGATTTGTACATCAGTCCCATCTGCAGCTCAGAAAGAGTTATTAACCTCAGGGCAGGTGTGTAGCATCCTCGTTCTTCATCAGACGCCCTCATCGAAGAGAGGAAAAGGGGAACAGAGCATATACAAAACAACACAAAACAAACAAAATCATTTCAGGCACCAAAGGACTTCGCTGCAGCTCCAACCTTCATGTTGCCCTGACCTCCTCCAAGCCTCAAGTGTTCGGATACTGGCAAAATCTATTAGCTTGGTATCAGAGGCACAATGGCGCAAATATCAGGTCTATTAAGTGTGTTTTGTTCGTGTAATTTATGGAGCTTGAGGTAAAGTGCTTTATACAATACTGGAGCATCAAGATGAAAACAAATCGCTTTGTGTGAAGCCGGACACTTGCGTACATCACGCGCACACTTGTCATTTACATGGAAATGCAATAATGTTCTGTCCTCTCATCTGTTTGCTTGTCATGGGTCATTGTTCGCACAATAACAGGAAATAAGAATCTGAAGTATAGGTCTGTACATGAGACTGATGTGTAGAGGAAGGTGAAGGGAACACAAGCTCTGTCTAATAGAGGTGTACATATGCCTGTCTGCTAAGATTAGTAGTCATGGAACTTCAAAGTGTCCTGGGAAAGTACCTCTTTACATATCCCATAGTAGTCTTAAAGGAATAGTTCACCCAAAAATCTAAATTTGTCTATTTACTCACTTTCATGCTGTGTCCAACCTGTTTGACTTACTTCCTAGTATAATGTTGTATACAATGTAGTGTAATGTAGTATACAAATGCTACATTTAAATTTGCTTATTTAAAATTGTGCAAATATTGTATTGGCAATATCAAATGAAAATAACTGCAAATTATTCATTTGTCATCTTCCTTTGTGTTCCGCAGAAGAAAGAAAGATGGCCATGCGAGTTTGGAACCACATTAGGGTAAGTAAATAATAATGGAATTAGCGTTTATCACTTAAATCGAGGGTCATGTTCCTGAGAGACGTGTCCTGCAGGGTTCAAGTCATCTGTCTCGAAGTTTTTAGAATGCCTAGAAAGACCTTGGTTAGCTGGTTCATGTGTGTTTAATTATTGGAGGCCTCTTGCTTAAATAATCCCGACTGATCAACCAAATTACAGTGTTTTCAGATGGTTTGCAATGGTGTGTATGGTTTATGAAATTATGGGTATGGATTGCAAAACCTGAGGGTAACATTTACACATCTGACAGCATGGATCAGGAACTTTTAGATATGATTTATTAATGCATGATCATTTGTTGTAATGATGGAACAATTTAAGAATTGTATGGTGACTTCTCAGGCTCTGTAGTATTGTTCAGGGTTTGTGAGTTCCCAGCATGCACTGCAGCATGAATTTTGTGGGTTTGCTTACTTGGCTTGCTTTCTTTCTTTTGTTGTTGTTGTCATTTATTGTTATTTGTTGTGTTGTGGTTTTTAAGAAGTCAACTTTTTGTTGAGGTCCATCACTTTACCAAATGAATTCCCTTAATTTAAAGTTCACTTCTATAAAACAGATATGCTTACCTAAATTATAAATCAATTTATTGCACTATATTACTTACTGAAAATATGCTGACAAGCAAAACTGTAGTTGCTTTCACTAAATTGTTGCTGCAATGAGGCATTTTACATTTCATTAAATAGAAAATTAGAATTGACACAAATTAAGAGAACTATCAGTAGCCTTGAATGAACTTTTCCCAAAAGTTCTTCTCTGTATACTGTGTAGGGTTTGTGTGTGTGTGTGTTCAAAGGTTGCTGTCTGTTTAACCACTCCCTGTCATCACATCATATCAAGAACCCCAGCAACTCTCATCAAAGGGTCATTATATGGGGACCAGATACCCATCACCCATCCTTCTGTCGTTTTCCCTCTCTTTCTCTCTTTGGCTGTCCTCCTTTGAAAATATGAGTGATGGCTGGTGCGTGGCCTACATACAGAGACATATAAGACCGGGCCGCTCAGCTCGTGTCCCAGCTCCAGACGAGTGGCGACAAAGGGGGCCTTGTCACTCTGGGGGTGGGCGGAGAGGTTTCATAAAGTGACTTGCCACTACAGCGTAGGACGGTAAAAAGATCCTTCCTGAAGTGGGCCTGGGGGGTGCTTGCTGAGGGGAAGGGGAGGAGATGCAGGAGCCAGCAGGATATTGCTGGCCAAATCATCCAGTCAGTTAGAGATCATCTTACCTGTACAGGTGTGTGCTGTTAGTAAGTCTGTGTGTGTGTGTGTGTGTGGCTACAAATTGACCCCAGAAGTCAGCTCAATCTGTATAAACTTCCATTTGGGGACATCTAGGACAGTCTCGATTTGACAAACGATTCTAAATAAAGAAATATGCTGGGTTTAGCAGGTGCCAATTAACTTACCTGAAAATGTTAGTTTTTTTTCCCTGACTTTTCATCTGTGGTGGTCCACTCTATTTGAAATAGTAACATCATGGAAATATTGAGATATAATAATGCCAACCTGCTTGTATGAGTGTCTAAACAATAGTATTTTTGATATAGATATTTAACTACAATTGTTACCTTTTTTAAATCAAAATATTTAAAATGCATGCTGTTCTTTTGAGCTGTTCTTGTAATAGAAGAAAAATACGTGATTTCAATAAAAAATTAAACAGCACCACGCTTTTTCAGAAAATAAGAAGAAATGTCTCTTGAACTCCAAATAAGCATATTAGAGTGAATAAATTACATTTTAAAATATGGTATTATACATTTTAGAAACTGTTATTTTAAATTATAATTATTTACTGTAGCTAAATGCAGTCTTGGTGAGCATTAGAGATACTGAACATTAAAAAAATGTTCATCATGCCAAAACTTTGACAGTTTATGAATATAATTATTTATAATTTTGACTCATCCCTTTTCTGCAATGTGAGGTTTATCTTGATTATTTATTTAATGATTAAAAACCTGTATAAATTCACACATACAGTTTTTACAGTCATTGTATGGTTGAAGTTATTACCATAGATTGTTACATTAGCATTCATTTAATGTGCAGATGTTTAAAATACATTTGGTTTCAAAACCCCTGCAGACACCATCAATAATGGTTATTCTGTATTTCTGATCAAATAAGTGCAGCTTTGTTGAGCATGTGTCTCTGAAAAACATTTTTAAAAATTACTTAAGTTCTAAACTTGTCAAATGTTTTCCAAATAGTGAAGCGTGTTGAAAATAAGCCTCTTAGGACATTTCAAGTGCTTCTCAATATTTGGCACGTAAATAATTCAGCCACATTATGTTTGCTATAATATGTGGCTTATATGATATCCACAGGTTTGTTTTGAGTTTGATGTACATTTAGAGTTAGGGTTGAGATCGCTTCTATATAAAAACACAATGAGATCTTACCCCTAATGTAGTATGAAACTAACATTATTTCACAGGCTTAGATAAATAACATTACCTATCAGACTTTACAAATCGTCTTAAACTGCATTAAAAATGCATTAAATAAAATACATGGCTTTAAACCCCCAAGTCTAGCATACATTTAAAAAATGTTCAGTAAAAAATGAGGTATAATGTAGAATCTGTTCTCAATAAATAATGATTCCCCTTCTTCCGCTCGCTTACTCTCTTACACACGCTGACCTATCTATGACAAGCACATCATCTCCCTCTTCAGCTTCTGTCTTGTTGTCAGAATGTGACGTCGGCCCGTGCTACACGAACCAAAGTTACTCCTGTGTTACATATCGATCCCTCTCCTTTTCTGATGGCCCAGGATACCGCTGTAATTAGCGCTAACCATTAGTGTAGCACTCTATGGGCTAAAATCACCATTAACGTCGCTGCGGGGTCTTTCATTCCCGTTAACATTCATTGTGACTTGCTCTTTTCTAAAGACAGCCGAGAGAAGGAAATGGTGCGGAGTTATCTGAATAGGATAAAGAGAGAGCCTGCTGAAGTGTAGGTGTAAAAGCATTAGACAGGCGCTGGATTTAATTAACAGTCTTTAATAGCGCCGGCCTTTGTTCCACTACTGAAAATAATCGGCTGGAGGGAGTCTAGAGTGCCAGGGTTTGGAGGGTGTCACTAAATGGTGCTCATAACAAAGCTGGCCTCTTTTTTCACTTGCTTCACTTATTTTGTCAGTAGTAGCCGGAACAATGAGTTTCTTCTCCTGACGAGCTTTGATCGGGCAAAAAGCGGAGACCTCTCGGTGTCACCCCCCTGTCATTGTCCCTCTCTGCGCTTTACATGCCACATAATAGGAAACTGAGTGGGCCATTGTTGGCATCACTAATCTTTATGAGCGAAACCCATTATGACATCATTAAGAAACGCTAATAAAACAAGATGATGCATTGATGCAATATGGAATTACAGAGGTATATCCTTTTTTCTGAGGATTTTTTTTTTTGTCATGTCTATACATGCCCGTCTATCTATCTATGAGCATAACCTCTTTATAACTTCATTAGCCATTGCTGCGGAAACTATGATGATGCATTGAAATACCCTAGAACATAGCGAACTATTATTCACTATTCTGTCTGTCGCGAACGGAAATGATCGTATAAAAATATTATCTCTGAAAATCTATTTTTTGCTTCTTCTGTGGTTATCATCTGTCTGTTCCCCCCTCTCAAATGATGTTTATGTTCCCTGGCAGGCAAAGATGCACCGCTTGAGTATAAAAGCCCTAGACCCTTATTACCGTACCTCGACATGAGTGTGTAGCACCATGCTAGCATAATGAGCATCCGTGCAGAAGGCCAAAGGAGCATTTCTGAGGCCTGCGGAGCAACAAAACAACAGACGCTACACGCAAACACACATACCCGCATGTAAGAGCTGCTGCTTCACCTTTCACCCTGAAGGAGAGAGAGAAAACAAGTGAGAAAGAGTGATTGCTGTTGGCACTCAGCCTTGACAGTGATTTAACATCATCTGAGTCTAATAATCATAAACAGTGTGTAGTAAACACTACAGGAAAAGCTGCAAGCCAGAGAAGCTGCAAATATGGCGCATTGACCCTTGTTTTCGCTTGAATCATTTGCGATGTGGTTTGTGTCTAGTGGCTAAAGCGAAAAGAAGAGTTACTATAAATGAGAGAAAATAAACATCAGGCTAAAATTACACAAGCATTCTTATTCTTACCTTCTGGATTTTATGGTTTTAACACACACATCGCATCCAAAAAAAAGGTTTTCGTTTATATATATATATATATATATATATATTTGCACTGTGCATATTTATTATGTAAATACACACAGGCATAGTCTCGTGCAAATGAGACTTTTCATTTCTTTGTCATTGGACAAACTTACAAAATCAGCGAGGGGTCAAGTAAATATTTCCTCCACTGTATTTCAAAATAAAAACTGTTTATATATTAAATAGATTTATTTACACTATAAATTATATGAATATAAATATATAGACATGTTAATACTTTCAAAATATATACATATAATGTCATCAGTATCTGATGGTATGAAATCTTTCTAAAGGTATATTTATTTAAAGTTTTTTCTTTACAGACTTTTTTTGTATGAGGGGCAAAATCGTCAAGTCGTGTTATATCCATAAAAAGCACATTAAATACAATTAAAGTTACTTTTAAGGTTTTAAGTATGTTTTTGGATAATAAAATGTCACACTGTTATATAATGTTACATTGACGTTCAGTGTAACACAATATATAAATATTCAAACGACATGCTTATTCTGACTTGTACATGTTAAAATATACAAAAGAATAAAGAAATGTATTAAATTTTATTCTGTTTTAAATTGGTAAATATATTACTGACAAGTGGGCAAAGCCTATAGGATATTGGGAAAATTATCATTATAATATTTTTTTAATGTCGAAAAAATTGAAATGAGTTTAAACAGAAAACTTTTCACATTTTATGGCGAAAAACAACTTAAAGCAATATTAAACTTTTTTTTTTTTTTTTTTTTTTTATAAATCCTTTTACGTTTTTGACCCATGTATACAAAACATGTAGGCCTATATGTACAAATATATAGGCATAGGTAAATGTGTATTATTTGATTTTGAAATGCAGTAAAAGTCATTTTGTGAAATATCTGTATATCTTAAAACAGTTGATCGGTGATCGGAGCATAGACCTATTTCTCATCTCAAGTTGATGTGTTTCTGTACTACAAAGTTTAGGTGCATGTTTTGAATCTATTAGCATTACTGTCCTGTAAATTCTCCTTATCACCTGAACGCAGGTTTCTTTGCTGTTCTTCACCCTATTTAAGGGCTGAACTGGTGATGAGTGTATATCAGCCACCCGGGATGCAGTCGTCTCCCTGCCGAAGGCTGCAGGCTGTCTACTCCTCCAGACAGACAGCGGTAAATAAGGCCTAAGTCTCATTATCCCAGCACCAGGCCTCGACAGCTGCATTCATCCAAAATGCATTTCTACCTAAAGGTTAAGAGTAGTTATGAGGACAGTAATGTATTATTAAAATACCTTTCGGACTGAAGTACCTTTTGATATATTTTCCCAGGTAATGAAAGCAGCGTTCGGAGGGGGGAAATGTAGTAATTTGCTGTCCCATTTTGTCGGTTGCTTTATTCTCTCTCTTCCTCTCTCTGTCTCTCTTTCTCTCTCTTTACCTGCCTGTCATCTCAGGGGTGAAGGGGGGGTGTAGTAAACTGGTCTGTGAAAGGCAGAAACGTATCTTACATTACCCAGCTTTCATTTATGAGGAAAAAAACTGCAAAGCATTCAGCGCATGAGGATGTCTTTCAATTTCTCTCTCTCTCTCTCTGATGTTGCCAGGGCAGTGATTGGGCGAGGAAAATGGCTGTTTGGTGTCTGATCCTGGCATGATAAGGGGTGGCAGGAGGTTTTCAGGTATTCAACGGCGAATGGCGCAAAGATGGTTTATGTCTCCGCTCTTTTATCCGGGAGCAAAAAAGAAAAGAATAGAGGGAGGGATGGGTAGATTTTTGGTGTGAGGGAAGAGAGGAGCTTCAGAGTAGTCAGTACTCAGAGCTCTATTAAAAGCATCAGCCTTGTTAAAACCAGTCAAAAGACAGGAAATCAGGCAGTGAAATGAAGCCTCTCGACCAATTATGGGATCTGAGTGGAACATCTTAGTGCTTTTTGTGTCTAGCATCACCAGTCTATCTCTCGCTTGCTCTCTCTCTCTCTCTCTTTGCGTCCTATAGGTCTGGAAGTGGTACCTCACTTTTCAGATGATCTTTAAAGGTTTACAATATTTCTTTATAAGACATACAAAATGATATCCTGTCTACTTGCCATTTAAAAAGTGAAGTAATTAGATTTGCATAGTAAGCAGTTTAACTTGTATGGTTGTTGTAGAAGGAATATTCTTGTTGTTACTCTTTAATATACTCTGTCTGAGTGGTTATTATCACATCTCCATCTCAAAAAAGAAATTTCATTAACTGTGTCTACACAGATGGCATATTGATAAAACCTCAGAGAAAATCAATATTTCCTGTTATTCACATAACAAAACAAATATGATAAGCAGATTTGGATGAAATCACTCAAAATGAGGTCCATCTGTTCAACTCCTGTGAAAACAGGCATTTTCAGCTTAAAAAAAAAATGTATAAGTGGAATTAAGACACTTTTACAGTGAAGAATATTTTAAACATTTTCAGTTGTGATGCTGCAGTGTAACAAAATTTACATGGAATTTTTATTCGTACGCTTTTTGGCTTTAACTAAAGACAAGATTATAAAGAAAAAACAGTCATTATTATGATTAGATGTCCGTCTGTCTGCAAAGGATTATTACACTTAAAACATGATGTTTATGTTAATGATGATTAAGCAATTAATCGTATTTCAGGAGTTTTCACCAATCTCCTATAACTGATAACCCCGCGAATCTCCTTCTCCGCCTTAAATACCGCTCGCACCCTATCCTCGTCTTCCTCCACCTCCCCTTCCGCCACCCGAGCCGAAGCCGACCCTCGCGAAGGGTCCCTCGTTTTGCCAAGTTCTCCACTTCCTTCGGGGGGCACGCGGGGACCAGGCTGGGCTGGCCTGCCTGTCCCCCGGACAGTTCGCCAAACAAGCTATTTTATCGCCGAGGTAGTGGGAAATAGTGAAATTACAATATAATGTTCTAGCAATATTTCTTGCAACATTACACGTAACTGTAAATTTTTTTACATTTTAATTGTACTTAAAGGGCTAGTTTATCCAAACATGAAAATACGGTCATGATTAATTCACACTAATGTTCTTAAATCCTGTATGAATATTTTTTAGCTGTTGAACACAAATGAAGATATACAGCAACCAAACAGTTGACTGAACCCATTGACTTCCTTTTTATGGTCAATGTCAGGTCAATGGCAAAAACGGTTTCATTCTTCAAAATATCTTGTTTGTGTTGAAAACAAGCAGAAGGAAGAGACTCATACAGTTTTAGTCAACTTAAGAAAACACATGCAAACAGAAAAAAACGACAACACATTAAGAAAACATCTTCATCAGTTTAACAACACAGGCGCTGCAAATTCACGCAACGCAACCAAACACAGAAACGTGCTACAAACGCGCTGCACGGATAGCCACAACGGAAATATTTCAGGGGGACCTCAAAAAGTGACAAACCCATCTGGGACCTGATTGTTTGTCAATAACGTTGCACAGTTACGAGTGTGATTTGTCAGATTAGTTTAAATAATTTCCAAAAGACCGATGAATCGTATGATCAGGTTGTTAAAATAAACAAAAAAGTTTTTGAGTTCTCTGCTCTGACCAAAAGCCACGGAACAAATAATCAGGTCCCAGATAGGTTCGCCGCTTTTTGAGGTCCCCCTGAAACATTTCCGTTGTGGTCCGTGCTGTTTGTTGCAAACAAAACAATAGTTGTCAAACTGATGAATATGTTAATGTGTTGCCGTTTTTTTTTCTGGTTGCAGCGCGTTGAGCTCTCTCTTAAACGACGATTGAATTTTCATTTATGGGTGAACTAGGCTACCGCTTTAAGTTAAAATTGAATTCAAGGCATATTCATAATTCACTACTAAATGTCATTCATCATTGGCGCTTCTTCCGTTACGTCACCGGCGCTCATCATCAGTCACATGCTGCACACTTTCAAAATATTTTTTCTGAATCACTCAACAGCGTTTCGCTGTAAGCGCCGGGCCATAATGCTAACAAGACTTTCATTTTCTACACCAACAACATAATGCGCCTGGTGTCGAGGCGCAGGGGATTTTAATGGCTTTGGCTTCTGTTCAATGTTAATGTCAACAATGACAAAGTTGTTAGGAGTTGAGGGAGGTGTGCGCGCATGTG
Source organism: Enteromius trimaculatus (assembly GCA_032361065.1). Lineage (NCBI taxonomy): Eukaryota > Metazoa > Chordata > Actinopteri > Cypriniformes > Cyprinidae > Enteromius > Enteromius trimaculatus. The sequence goes on from JAUMHP010000025.1 coordinate 1,507,442, forward strand.
TGAGTGTGTGTTGCGTGCGCGTTATGAATCTCTGACAGCTATTTGCAAGGTTAATGTAGCCGAAAACCAGCATCTATCCAAGCCTATCCCGCACCTCCCCTTCCCTTTTCTATGGCTTAACAGTTTCATTAGCCCTCTAGATACAACCTCCCCCCAGCATAACGTTGTCAAATGTGACGCGCATCAAATTATCAAAGAGGCCCGAGATCGATCAATATGCAACGCCGGTGTTGAGCTCCAGCGCTCCTGGCGTTCAACGGCACAGAAATGGAGGCCGGTGTGTGTGTTTGGCCGCCTCTCTCTTCTCATTCGTCATCTGTGCGGCTGTAAAGAGAGTGTCAGAGCTGAAAGATCCATCAATAATGCGAGCAGAGCGACTGGAGCAGGACCTGGACTGTGTCAGATATATTAGACTTTTCCTCCATGCCTCCGTCATTCTGATTCATGGCACGGCCAAATGATCAGCTACTAGACAAACACGCTGAATCTGGGGATTACATTAGTTAAACAAATGCAGGGTATAATCAATGCTGTCCTTCTCCCTCCCTCGCTCGCTCCTGAGTCCTGACAAGAACATCTCAAATTTAGCTAAAGTAGCAG
>JAUMHP010000025.1:1510541-1512090 GCA_032361065.1 Enteromius trimaculatus
TTTTTTTTTTTTATCATTCTAACCAAAGAAAAATCTCTTTGCAATTCAGCGTTTAAAAAAATACAGCTGTTGATCACGATGTATGTTGCTCCATGTCTGCTAAAACAAGCTTCTTCAATGAGCAAAATAATTGCTGCCATTTCTGGTGGGAGCACAGATACATTATCGACTTTCTGCTAAAAACCTTTAGCAGTAAATATTGGCAAGCAGCATTCATTAAACAGAAGTGCTATGGGCCATATTGCGAAATGTGAATCAACCATTACCTTGAATTACTCTGATTAGCTAGGTAATTATTTCTCTTTGCTAAACTGTAGATTCAATCCACTGCAATTACAGATCAGCGAGCAGCAAATTCTGCCAGATTGTGTGCGCGTGTGTGTGTCTGCATGAATGTTTCTCCTTGTGTGCCTCTTTTGTGTGCACATATAAGCCTACACAATATATCTAATGTTATTTTCCACTCGTATTGATTAGAAGATGGTTGGAATGATCATGAAAAGACATAAATGAAACATTAGCTCAAATAATGTCCTCTCAGCGTGTGTCAACATATATTTGAAAGTGTTTATGGCAGGACAACAGGTTATTGATTGGAGTTCCCGATCAACCCAATGGCCCAGTCACAACTAACCAATAACTGGCACCTTTTTTCTTCTCCGGAATCTCTGTGTGTGTTTGATCGCATGTGTTCATACATTTACACATGTGACGGTGGAACAGAGAAAAGGAGTTTAACACATTAAGTTCCATATAGAGAGTTTAACACACTCCTCAAGTATGTGCTCATCCCTGTCAGATGTAACAAACGATTGGCTGCTAGCTGTAAAGCATGTGTAAGGTGTTTGATTTCATGCCAGAAAAGAGAGCAAGTAAATATATCAAGGGCAACATGTTCCTATTATGTGTATTATGATGAAGAACAAGTGGAACTTCTCAGCCTCTCTGAAAGCTAACGGGTGGCGTGAGAACATACCTTAATGACCGATGGAGAAGTGACATCCAAGACCCATGAGATCACACTGCTCCGAATAAAGGACAGGAGATGCGTGTATGACTTTACAGAGTCAGATGAGATCACAGGACAAGATTCATGACCTACATGCTTGAGAAAAGACTGGAAATTTTTTAAAACATCCATACAATGAGGGCTACAATTAGCTTGTAAAATGAAATGCTTGTAAATGAATATTCAGGTGTCTATCACAACAAAAGGGCATTTAAAAAGCCGCTTCCTGGGGAAATTTTTCAGGCGATGTTGAAATTTGAATGTTAGTGGTTATTGAGTGTTAGTAGCAGTATTTTTACAATTAAATTGTTGGCTTGACAAAGGCTTATGAAGGTTATATAAGGTCAATTAAAAAATATATATTTATATTATTATTAAACTTTGTGCAATATTCTTTTTAAAGGAATTAATGTTTTTCTATTCAGCCTGGATTTGTTCATTTTTACAACAACTGTTGAAAATATGCATTTATAATAAGAACCAAATCATACAATGAAGAATCGTGTCACACTGAGACTTCCATCACAGGAATAAATTACA
>JAUMHP010000025.1:1523490-1550858 GCA_032361065.1 Enteromius trimaculatus
CCTGAGCAACAACACACAGATGAACAATGAGGACATCAATTCATGAAGTCGATTCAATTGCATTCATGATACAATGTACATTAGGGTACCACCCTACTGAGACCTTTGTTCCCTTGTTTCAGTCTTGAAAGTTTCCAAATGGAGGTTATTGGTGTTTTACCTGTCACAAAGCACTCCAAAGAACACAGTTCCAGCCATGACGCCAGCAAAAAATATGGTGGCTGATGTTTTGGCCAGTCCCCTCTTCTCACAAACTAAATCAAACTGAGAGAAACAGAAAAGGCGGTGGTGAGAGAGCTGAGAAGGAACTACAGAATATGCTATCAATGAGGTTTACCTGTGTGGCGAGAGTGCTGGTGAACGTGCTGTTGTCATACTCCCATCCATTCTGGCACTGGACTAGGGCAACCTCTGAAGGGCTGGAGGAGTTTGACAGAAGGTGGAACTGAGGATGGGAGAACATGTGACAGGAAGCAGGAGTCCCATCATCCTGCATTGGAATACTGACAGTAAGTCTCTCATCTTCACTCAAATTTCTAAAGATTCCCTCAGAGCCCAGTGAGCTGATGTTACAATGGTGGGATGGGATGGCGGCTATGAAGTTGTTCAGCAGGAAGTGACATGGGATTGTGATTCGAGGTATAAACATCAGCAAGACCAGTGCAATCTGGTATCGCCCAAACCCATCTATCTCCTTCAGAATGCTCTCAAACTTCATTGTCACCTGGAATGTCGTACAAAACATCAATATTATATGACTGAAATAAAGCGATATCAAGTGATGACATTTTCAGTACAGCTCAAAAGTTTGGGGTTCAGTAAGATTTGTTTTAAGGAAACTTTTTCAGCAAGAAAATTGATCAAAAGTAACTATAAATGCTTTCAAAATGTTATAAAAGCATTTTATTTCAAATAGGGGCTGGTCAATTAGGAAATGGTTGAAACCATCTGTGACGTAACTCTGTAACGCTGTATTAAGTTATTGAGGTGGTAAACTCGGAAAACTCTGTAGACCAGCATGAACTCACTTTAAGTCCATTCCTTCATCCTACATTAGTCTCATAGCAGGCAATAGACCACAGGGGGTACAGCACTCTGTTTGAATACTGTGTACAGCTGTGGAGATACACACCAGCTGGAAAAAGACACAGCCTGTCTTGACCCACTACATATGAAGAATTTGTTTACAAAAACAGACAACTTTGTTTTTTAAAATGTTCAAAAACCATGTTTTTATTGTGTTAGCTGCTATTTTTTTGTCCAACAGGAACAAACTAAAAAACTACAGCGTGATTGAGATTAATTGGAATGCACAATGAAAAAGAAACATAATTAGTGAGTTGTTAAAAATGGAGTTATCTGTTTTTGCAAATTAACTGTGTAAGTGTGTTTGTGTGTGTGTGTGTGTGTGTGTTAAGAGTCATTTAAGACAGTCTGTGTTGAAAGTGTTGATTAATTAGAGGATATTTGAACAGAAGGGTAAAAAAATAGAAATTATATTTTAAAAAATATATACAAATGGCAGGAGCTATATAGGGCATCTCCTGATTTTGTTTGATGTGTCTCTAGGTCAATATATTTTGTTGACCCTGGAACAACATTTTAACGCAAAAGTATAGTCTTGACCATATCTCTACACCTAAACCTACTGTACACATAAAATCAGAGGAAATTATAGATGACTAACACTAACAAAACTAACAAAAAATCCAAAAGTGAAATGACACTCACCTCTGCTTTAACTTGATTTCTGAAATGTGCCGATGATGTTTGTAGAGTGCAGTGATGGTAAAGAGCTTCAACAAGCAGAGTCAAATAGACAGAAGGTTACTGAAGGATGTGAATCACCAGTACTTCATAAATAAAGGCTAAATGAAGCCCCTCCCCAAACATCCTTCATCGTTCCTCCCTCTCTTCCCCCTTCAGTCTTAAAGAGATGCTGTTTTGATTGAGTAACTGACAGTTTATGCATTTCTGTTTTTTTTTATTATACACTTTACAGTAGTGTCTTCAGTTACTATGCTGTCATGATAAAAATAATAAGCAGAATAAAGGTTTAGCATCAGAGCGATTGCTGTACAATCCTGAGAAGAAATGGGGAGAGACATTTAACCATGGGGTTCAGTCTAGAAACCCCTCATACTAAAATCCAATGGGAGTAGGATTATGACAAGAAGTTAATATGCAATCACTGTGATGGAAACTGACAGGTATTTTACAATCAAATCATTACACAAGACCAGTTCAGCTAAACAAAATGACCAATTGAAATTTTCTGTTCAGAGATTAGACTTTAAAATGACCTTTTTAGTGAATGAGTGTTTTAGTTAAAAAAAAATAAATGTTAAAAGAAATGAACGTACTGAACGTTAGTAACTCAGTAAGGATATTTAAAATGTTACAATTTTCTGGAGACTGGAGTACTGACTGAGGCTTTCACACACTGTATTTTAAAATATACTGAAATAGAAAATGGTTACTGTTTGTACAACGTCTCTGATCAAGTAGACTTAATAAGCAAAGGACTTCTTTAAGAAATATTTAAAAATCTTACCAACCCCAATCATTTGAATTGCAGTACATTTCTACATTTCAGCTATTGTATTCCCACCATTATTAATGACCTTTAAGGTCATACGGGTAACAGAACCATCCAGCTATAATAAGTTATTCCTGAACTAGTTTTAAGGACAGTAAGGTCTAAGATGACGTGCATAGTGTTCTAGACAGGACATGCAGATTCCCTATGCAGAACATCCACTTTTGTTCTGGAAAGAAAGACACAAACTATCAGTCGAAAACAGTGATGGAACTTGCATTTATTGAATGGCATCATTTATACTTTTTTAATTGTATAACTCAGAAAAGCTCTTTAGTATAAGTTAGTCAATCGTGATTCATGAAACGCATTCATGCAAATTCTCTCTATCTCAAAGCAACGCACTGAAGAGAGATGACCAACCAGGAGATGTCTTTTCTCATATCTTGTTGATATTAGAAGAAGAGGGAGTCTGTTGGGTTCTCCACAGATGGAACATTCTGGAATATACCGTAGAGTATTTTCCTGTTATTTCATCCAAACAACAGCATGCAATGGTTCTGCAGTGGACATGGTCCAAATGAAGCACTTACTTTAGGTTAACTCACAAATAACACTGGCTAGTGCACTAGGACATTTTTCTCTTCCGTTAATGTGACAATCTTCATGGATGTTCGGGTTTTTAATCCAAGCACAGGACGGAAAAAAACACCAATGACTAGAGCAGGCATGAAGAAACACTCTTTGATAGCACCTTAGTCATTTAAACTCCATGTCAGATTACCAGCCTTTGAACACATGCTGTGGACACCGCATTAAAATAACATCCTAGAGCACATTTACAAACCCCACACATGCTGCTTCAACACACATTATTGGTTCCTGCTGCTTTATCCTCCTTGGTGTGTCAGATTTTTGAGAAGCTTTCATGTTCTCTTCGACCTTCATTCAGCTTCCTCAAACGTTCTTTGAACTGTAAAGTTTGCATACAGATCAGAATGGTGCATTTTCAGGCTGAGACTGAGACAAATGCAGCTAATTTTCATCCATTAATCTTTTTTGTTGTTTTTTGGAACAAAAATATAACTTTGTTTTTTCCAAAAGTACTGCTTACATTATCTACAGTTTTGCAAAATACAATAAACAGAAGCGGACGAGCATTTCCAAATGCATGCCGCTGGTCTGGGATCCGCTTACAAATAAATTTAGCAGATGAGAGTCACAGATGGAATGACCCAATCAGAGACAGTAGGCGTGGCCAAGATGATTGTATGATTGACATCAAACTGTAGCAGCAAAGTTAGTCACTTTAGTTCTGTGTAGAGATTTAATTCTGAATATTTTTTCTGCATCTTCTGCACAGAACCACCAGATTTGGTGCATATGACTATTTATTATTATTATTATTATTATTATTTGAGTTAAATACAAATTTCAGCACACACAAATTGACTGCAGAAGTTGATATAAAAGTCTGTCCCAAACACAAGCTTGTTGAGTAATAAGTGCTATTGGGACTTTTGAAACATTTAAGATTTTTGTAAATTTGAATAAAGCTATTTTTTTCCAGATTCGGATATTGTGATGTTGGTCAAAAACGTACGTTTTGGAAGTAATTTAAATTCTAATAAATAGTACTGTAATGTATTTAAAAGCTTTAAAGCTGCAGTAGAACCCGATACTAATGTGTACAATGTAATTGGTTGTACTATTGAACATGATAGTGGCATTGACAGGAGGGTAGAGCCCGTGGAAGCTTTGTTGTGATGGCAGCAATTATTATTTTAAGGCATATGAGGTGTGTTCATCTGTCCAACACACTTCATTAATGACAACTCGCCCGCACGCACACACACTAAGTGTGTGTGTGTATAAATGTCAGAGGTTCTCCTCATTAGAGGTATTTCGTAGCTGCTGCAGTCACTTGGCGGAATAACGAACACATCCATCCATGTTGTTTGGCTGAGTTTGTTGTGTTTAATGAGAAGTAGAGTCCACCACTGATGATTCAGAGTGATTGTGATAATGATGATGATGCTGAGGATGAAGATCACCTGTCTTAATTATCTTGTTTTAGTCTTTGACTCCAGTTGATCTTTCTTTGCCTTCTGTGATGAGGTTGATGGGTGGGTTTTGCTCTTTTTGGGGGTGGAATCCTGAGGTTTGGATTTGGACTGCGGTGGGCAAGGAGGTTTGGGCTGCCGTTGCGTTTCATTGGCTGCAGGCTGTCGGCGAATGCGCTGAGGCGAAGGGCTGTCGGTGCGAGAGGTGGCGTAGCTCCGTGGGGAAGTGCTGATGCTTCGGGTGGCATTAACAGCTGAGGTACGAGTAACGGTACGTGTGGCGGTCCGACTTCCCTGTGAATGGGAAGGGCCTGAAGATGGAGGAAGGGGTGGAAGTGTTTTAGAGGGACGGAGCTGAGGTTTAGGCGGCTGCTGATGGATATTTGTGTGCAGACTTGCAGACTTTTGAATCCTGTAATTGACAGAACTGTTGGCTCTGTTAGAGAGAGAAAAGATTAGTGTTATAGCACAGTCTGGATCATTTTCTTTATATAGTTTCAGTAATAGTGCCAAGCAAAATCTGAAGTAGACCATTCAGTGTTCACAATTTTGCAACAAGAACATTTTATGATGATGTTTATGATGATTTAATTATCGTCTTTTGCAGCATGTTTCAGAGTAAAGTGCAGCATTGTGTTCATTTACACGTGAGGGTCTCATGGTCCAGTGTTTTCAGTATCTCAAAGTTTTCTGCAGTATTTAAATTTATGGGTCACACCTAATTTTAATCTCCAATTCTAGCCATTAGCAAACCATTAAATATGAGTTTTGCCTCAATAGGTTATTGGAAAAGTTTAAGTATGTAAAATATGGGCTTTTTTTATTAAGTATTAAGAAACTGCCAATATGTTAATATTATCCATGCTAATAAGCAACCAGTTAATAGTGAGATTAGGTCCCTATACTAAAGTATTACCAGTTCATAGGTTTAATTATTGCAAGTGAAGAAATTAAGATGAAATTATGCTCCACCCACCTGTATTGAATGAAAGACACAGATCTCTGGGTCTGTGGAAGGGTCATGCCCCTTAGTTGGTCGGATGACCCCCTGATAGGTGTGACTGGACGAGGGATCCTGCTTTTAATTTTGCCATCTGCTCCTCTCGCTGAGTCATCTGATTGGTGGGTTTCATCTTCAGATGCAGTGGTTGAGAGTGTCGGGGAGTGCGAGGAGGCAGACCGAGAGCGAATCAGGTGGGTTTGTTTGCGCTCCAGAACGAGACGAGCCAGCTGTTGTTGTCGGCTTTTGCGAGTTCGCTGCAACTGCTCTTGACTCGTCTGTGATGACTTGTCCGAGCCCGTTTCCTCCTCTGACATAAACACAGGGATACGGCTCCGCCTCTGTGGGAGTGGTTTTCTATCAGGGGACTCTGGCTCTGGTGGAGACATATCCTTCTCATCCTCCACCTCTGCATCTTTGTTTTGTTCAAGTGTTTTGTTCAATGTACACTCTTCCTGCTCCTGTTGCTGTTCTACTTCTGGTGAGACATCTTCTGGTCTGACTTCTAGTTTGGCTTCTTTGGAGACTTCTTCTTCCTCAATAACCGTAGCTTCTGCCTGGTCAAGTGACTTCACTAAAAACAAGGTCTCTGCTTCCTCTCTGTCAATCTTCTTTACTTTTTCTTCAGCTTCACTCTCTTCCTTTTTTCCCTCATCCTCTCCACTTTCCTTTCGCTCTCGTTCACTGACCCTTTCTCTCTCCTCTTTCTTTCCACCTGCCTCCTCACGCTCAGTAGACATCAGCTCCTCCAGTCCCGGCGGACGGTGTCTGGCTGTCATGACATTGAGATGTGTCGTCTCAGCGATGTGGATGAAAGTGCGTTCCACCTTGGTGAACGGCGGTGAGGAAGAACCACTGGTGATCACAGCTGCAGATGTCATGACAATAGGCCTGGGCTCCGACCTAATGACGGAGGAGAGAGTGCCAGGTTCAGATTCATCCGGCACAGGTCGCTCTCCCTGCGGTGTCAATGCAGCAAGAGTTCCCTGCCCATCTCCAGGTGAAACCTGCCCATTACCAGCAGACACAAGCACCAGTGTGCGTGAGCCCTCTTCCTGGTCATGGTCTCGGTGGGCCGGGGCGAGTAGGGTGGATGCAGCACCCTCTGGACTTCCCTCACTACTCCGAGGGCTTCCATCACTGCCTGAGCCCCCAGTCTTGACACCATCCTCTCTCAGATCATCAAACATCAACACACCAGACACAAAGTCAACTCGCTTCAGACGTGTCTGAGAGGAAGAAGGTGAAGGTTCAGCCACTGCAGCCTCCTGTAGGAAGGCAAGAAAAAAAATAGTGAATTAATTAATGATGAAAGAATAGGAGATATTTAAATAAATTTGTTGCTAGGTTTCATTGAACTTTCAAATAAAAACCGGCACAGTATGGTACCTGTATTATACTACACTATACTATACTAAAGTACCTTTATTAAAAGCATATAGACAATTATGATCTTAAACTTTGTTATACAGTACATAATACAATAAATACAATATATATATATATTGAAAGAATCCACTTTTTGAGTCATTTTTGAGATTATTTACTTGTGATTTGGTTGTATACAAGCTTTGCAGGATTGTCTTTTTAGAATGACATACATGGTTAAAAAGGCACAAAAGTCCATTTTACAGTGTAATATTTTCTCTGTTTTTTTTTTTTCTTTAAATGATTTAGCCCATTTGTGATTTCAAGTGTAGACTCAAAGACAGTGCTCAGCCAACAGTATGTACAGCAGTGGAAACACACAGAGCGATGAGAAAGAGGAATGTGTTAATACAGCAGCATGTTCAGCTATCTGTCCAAAGAGTTACAATTTTACAAAAGCTTAAAATACATGCTTGTACATATTACAATATACAGTCCCTATAGTGTTTATTGCACTAGCTATTTCGTGAAAATCTTGCTTTTGGAGGTTGACCCTGATTCACACATGTAATGCTTCTATGAGCAGGTCTGGGATCAGCTGATGAGTACCATTTTTCAGCAATAAAAAGTTCAGCGTATGATATAAATTTTGACTCATAAAATTCATTAAAATTGTTTCATAACAATATTGATCTGTGAGAAGCCACCTACATGGTTTTAGGTTTTTCTCAATACATTATTAAATACATAAAATAATACTTTTGAACGTTGTTCTATACAAACAGATCTGTTGTACACTGCTCAGAGCTCAAGGTTTCATCTAGGGAATTTTGACAAGCTCAAGTTTGACCCAGTTAGAGACAGAGAATGCGAGAGGTCATGAATGTTGAATTGCATGAAGCTAAAAAGCCATTCGGATTGAATGACCATTGAATTTAGCATAAAATATGGTACTACATGGAACATCATTCAGAAGTAAGGGACAACATTATTTACAGACTTTCAGAAAAGATATTACTGAAACATCCTCTAACCTTCTTCAAACTCTCTAAATATGTTAGCTCACATTACATTTACTGGCACTGTTTAAATCTTCACCAGCTCGGAAACACTACATTTCCTGGATTTTCCAACATTTTCCTTGGAATTTTCAGAATTTAAACATGCCAATAACAAGATATCTGAATTTTCAAGATGGAATGTGATAGAATGTGCATACACTAGTTTTGTAAATTTTGTGGTTAGTAATTTTTAAAGAAATTGAAATTTTTATTCAGCAAGGATGTATAGAATTGATCAAAAGTGACAGAAAATGCGTTTTTAATGTAACAAAAGGTTTCTGTTTATATGCTGTTTGATTGTTTTGATTAAAAAACAAAAACAAATCACAGATCATGGTTTTCAGAAAAAAATATGCATCCAGCTCTTTTCAAAATAATAACAAATTTGAAGAAAAATCTTGAGGTCTAATCAGAATTATATCACAGGAATAAATCAGATTTTGCAGTATATTCCAATAGAAAAAAATATTTATATTATTTAACAGTATTACTGTTTTGATTGTGTTTTTGATTAAAACACAAAAATATCACAAACCCTAAAATGTAGTACTGCAGTGTATGCAATAAATCTATTTGCTATTATCTATTATCCTGCAAAAAAAAAGCTCCATGACAGCTGAGCTTTTGTGTCTCTAAGTATCGTCATTCAGTCTGTGGTCATCTTCTTCTCCATTAGGAAGACATTTGGATCAGCTGTCTCACACAGACACTACACTCACTACAAACTCTTCTGAACACACACATTACAGAACAATGGTTATTCCAGATAAACAGTGACTGGTGTAAATTGCATTAAAACACCCAAAGCAGCACAGATACCAGGAGCCAACTGCTATGAACACTGAATACAGCAGTATGAAATACTGTATTTTTATATTCATACATTTGTTCACCACCCAGATTTTGTTGCAGTTGGCCCAGTGAGGCAAATTAAAGTTTAAGAAGAAATTCTGCATCTTCAGCAAGATTCGCATATGCACTGATATCCAGCATTGAGTCATATAGCATTTTTACAGCATTAATTTGAAACATTAATACACCGATAAACAATCAATCTTCATTTCCTCCCACAGATATGTATATATCTAAGATGAACAGAGGCTGGAGGACTTTGCAATACAGATAAAGCAAAAATGTAATTGTGTAAATGCTACTTTATGTTTCATAGGAAGTATTTAACACTCTGTCTTAACCAGGCACAACCAGAGGCAGTGTTCGAATTAATTAAATCTATTAAAAATACGTTTTATTCATTTAAATGAAGCTAAAATAAAATACAATGCAAATATTAGACGAGAAACATATATTTAAATGCAAGTTAGAGAGTTAAGCTGAAATAAAAATAAAGCTAAAATTAACATTTTAAAAAAGCTCATTCAAAATATTAATAATTACTAGAATATAGCATATAAATGCTAAAATAACACTGATCAGAGCATAGGATGTCTAATGTACAGTTTTGTGTGGACCATAATTTTGGACTAGAAATGTAATCAACAAAATGCTGTATTGTGGTTGCTATTAGTTAGCAGAAAAAAATTGTCAATTTATTGCGTTATGCCTGGTTATGAGATAATGTGTGATCTAATTTCTATGACAATAATGCTGCACTTCTGCAAAAGCTTATTTATGCATTGATTTCAGTGACTGACTATTATGACTTTTATACACTGAAGTAGCATGTCAAGTCTATGGCCAGAAACAAAAAATGGCAACATTCATTTGCTGAATGATAAACTATACTTAAGTTCAAATATCTGCATATTTGCATCAAACCACTAATGTACGTGTGACAAAACCAAAGGAAGAGGCTCAGTCTTCCTTTCACACACCTATTGCCGTAAGCTCTATTGCACTTCATTTATTTAATATATCTTTATTCCAGAACTCCCTATCTCAACTCCCTATCAGTCGAAGATGTCATGCTTTTGATTTTTTTTGCCCTCAGATAAGCACAGCTTATTCACATTGAACTTAATATCATCTGAAAGCAATGTGCATATGTTTCTGTAATACTAATAGTTATGGTGGAAAAAAGAAAATCTTTATTTAATATCTTTTTATAGCTAATCTGGAAGACAAATGTGATATCCCAATTAATCTCCACGGCCAAAAGTATGTGAACACAAACTAACCGCACATTTATTTGTTAAGCTTTTTTTTTTAAAACCATGGCCATTCACCTAAAAATGTCTAAGGACCTGTTAGTGAAGGGTGTAGCTGAAACAGCTAATTTTATTTAATAAAAATGTGTCTACATACTTTCAGCCATGCAGAGCATTTAATAAAAGCCTAATACTCACAGCCATCTTTGTTTACTCATTTTCTCTTCTATACAGTGAAAATACTCTCCTTGAAATACCAGAGGATCCAAGCAACTAAATTATTTTACAGGTCCAACCCTGTGAGGATACACACACTGTATGTGGGTAATGTCATGCTTTCTCTCAGCTATGAGAGAAGGCTATAAGAATCTATATAAATAGATCCATCAGTTGACATTCTGTCAAGTTTTCTTAGGAAAGCCATATATCCCGCCTGGAGGTGTGCGTTGTGGCGTTTGACAGATTCTATATGTGCTGAGATCGTATTGATGCGAATAGACTGTGCAAAAAATAGCTTAGCAAGCACTCACTGTCCTTCTAGTGTCCTTTACTAACACTCAGCAGGCGAATGCATACTTTTGAGCATCTGCTGTAGGCCAACATTCATTGTAATGCAATGACATTCAACCCTGAAAAACATTATCACACTATCCAGCCTGCATCACAACTCTCCTCTTACACAGAAGATGACGGAATCTAAGAAGCCTAAGAAACAACATAACATAACTTTAGTCAAAGTGCCTGTCCCACCAGACACCAGCAGCTCTGCACGAAACATCCTTGATGGAGGTAAAATGTGTTTTCGTCTGTGTATTTTTTTTTTTTTTTTTTACAAAAACTGTAGTGTACAGTGCCTCTATGAGTTGATACATCATAGTACATAATTGCTTTGTTTTGGAGAACACAATATAATTTATCTTTCTCCAATCTACCCAAGTGCTTAAAGGGAAAATTCATCCAAAAAATGACAATTCTGTCATCCTTTTCCAAAACTGTATGAATTTCTGTGGAACATAAAAGAAGATATTTTTAAGAGCTGTTTTTGGAAATGAAAGTCTGTGTGGTACAAAGCAACAAAAAACAGGAACATTTTTCTAAATACCTTCTGCTGTGTTCCACAAAAATTATAATAACATAAAGGCGAGTGATGACAGAATTAGAATTTTTAGCTATCCCTTTAATTTCAAAAATCCAATAAAAAAAAAAACCTTTAGCTCGCTTACACACACATTCACACACACACACACACAAATCTCACAATCACAGACCAAGTTTATTGCCCGTACTAAACTTAGTTTATCTATGGGCACAAAAGTGGGCACCCCTTAATGTCATCACACATGGGTCTGTGTACGCTGATGGTGGGGGAATCATGTCTTGTTCATAAGTTTGGCCAGCATTTGCTGAATGTGTAGGCGTGGGAGGTTTAGTACTGAATGCCGGGCTCTGGGGTTGCCTGGCATAAGGGGCATGTGTCTGCGATGGGCGTGGCGGTGGGCGGGGCTGCTTTCAGCCGAGCGGCTGCGCTGAATGGCCGCTCCCCCGAGGGCGGGGTCGTGGGGGAAGGGCTCCGTGTCCATGGTAGCGGAGGAAAACACGTACGACGCCAGTCTTCTCAAATGGGCGGGCCTCGGGAATGAGTGATGTGGGTGTGGCCTGTCCTCCTCCAACTGAAAAAGACCAATAAGAGCGGAGGAAAAGAGGAATCAGGCTGAGAAAAAACGTAAACGCGAAGTATTAAAAAAAAGCGTGTTTTTTGTCTAAGATTGTGTGTGATGCACACACAAAAACACACCAATAAAAAACAGGAGATAAACGAAACATTATATTAAATGGGTGGTACAAACACATAGATGTGCTGTAACTCGTTCAGAGGACAAGACCAGCCCACATCTGTCTGAACGCTAAAGACAGGCTTGTTTAAGCCTACGGGTGAATGTATGCTCTATATGTTGTGAAGGAGCCAAAGTGTTCACACAGACCCCTGTATGACCAATGGGCAAACTAAGCTTGGCTGTGAATTGTTGAGCGAGACGCATCCACACACACACACACACACACACAACCACAGAACCCTAATACATGCTGTTCAACATGAATGCACATGATAACATAAAACACATAATGTACATCAAGGGGAACAAAGACTCACATACAAACAACATATGCTAATTATCCTGCAGTACAAGTTATCAGAGGCTTATATGCGCCTTTCTTGTACTGGTGATGTCATTATGCAAAAATATTCAGCAGCTAAGAACAAATAGTATATCATGACCTAAACTAACACAGAGATAATAAAGCACCTAGCAAATGGTGATTTTCAAGGTACCAGAAACTTCTTAATAGATTCTTAATGCATTATGTGTCATAAACAACAACAGTCTTACTCTGTTTATTAATCTAGCTTTTAAACTATTGTTCAATCAATGTTCGTTGTAGATCACTGGTGTGTGATAATCTGATAAAATCTGATCAATTATATGTCAAATTAAACTTTATCTATTTAGAAATCTGTGATGGTTTTAGCTGAAGATCATCAGATATTAAGTGATCAGGATAAGCCATACACACACATGCCCACACATACACACTCAGGTGTGCCTTACCGGTCCATCAGGTCCAAAAGGCTCGGACTCCCTCCTCCTTGGGCAGGTATGAGGCAACGAGTGACAAGGTGAATGGACAGGGCTCGGTCCCGCCCCTTCCTCCTCTGCTACAATCATCATCCCACGTTGTGTTTTGGGTCGTACCACAGCCTCAGCTCCACCTATCCCATGCATATGTCCTCTCCTTCTCCTCTCCTCGTGGTCCTCAAGGGGGCGTAATTCCTCTGGTTCCTCATCCGTGGTGCCTGAGGTGGTGGGCTCTGCCCCAGGATGAAAATCTTTCAACTCTGTTTCTTTATCAATCATCACCCACTCCCTGCTGTCAAAGTCCTCCTCCTCTGCCAGTGGGACTGAGCGGATGAAGGCATTGCTGTGGGCTTCCTGGTCGCCATCTGCAGAGACATCATGGTGGCCACCGGCCAGTCGTTCTGCCTGCCCAGCTTCTAAAGAGAGCATTTGGGCAGGCTGGGAAGAGTACACGTGCCTGGATGGAGAACCCAGTATGTCCAAACGAGAGCTGCCACAAAACACACAAAGGCTAAGACACAGAATCAACTGGACAACAACTCCAGACTTCAAACTGTAGGAACATTACCGTTCAAAAGTATGGAGTCAGTACATTTCAAATAAATGCTGTTTGGAAAAATACTAATACTAAAATAATAATACTAAAATACAACCATTTCAACATTGATAACGATAAAAAAAATACTACAAAGATTTTTGAATCGTGATAAATTATTCTTTTTTATTAAATAATAAAAAATAAATTAATAAATATATTCATTTTTTATTCAATTAAATATTGTAATTTTGAAAATACTGATAATTACTTCATAATTTTCCTATAACTAGAATTACTTTATTAATTTTCAATTACTAATAATCTCAGTCTGATTAAAAGTCCTATGAGATAATTTAATAATTAATTTAATTAATTAAAGATTAGACATTCATAAATTTCAACAAAAAGAGCTACCTCAAGATCACACAACATTACATCCAATAAAAACTGTCGTTCATTTTAATCTGTTCTGAAAATAAAATGTTTCTTTAATATGCCAAGTTGTTTTGATCTTAAAAATTGCATATGATACCATACTAAGAACAATATGCACTTTCCTTTCATTAAATTCACAAAAGCCATCCAAAATGCCAGAGCAAAATTTTGTATTACAAAACAAAAACTTGACATGTTTTCTTATCAGAAAGCCACTTTTGCATGCTTTTCTCACTAACAAGACACATGCGGTCAAATGACCTTTAGAAAAGCGAAATGTCAGCCAGAAGAACAGAGCGATACATTTTCAAGCACACACTCTTCTCACCGTTTATCTACGGCATCTCCTCTATCCTCTGCAGCAGACAGGCGGTCAGATTCTGGGCTGTTTACTCTCCGGTACCTTGGAGGGCGGACATGAGCGTCTGCTTCTCCTCCCCTTGCGGGTGAAACAGACCTCCCTCCACCTGCAGGCTCCTCCCCATCCTCTGCTGCTACTTGCGTCTGAAAAGACCAACAGTATTAAACACTCAAAAATCATGTTTTTATACTTATAAGACATTAAAATTTATGTGAACAATTTGATATAATACATTACAAATAATACCTTACTGATGCTGATCCTGAGTTTGTTACGGTTGAAGTCAGTTTCATCCCACACTTCACCAGCAGATGGGGCTGGAGCGGGTTCGCTAGGCCTGCTGGGTATCAAAGCAGGTGGAGCGTTCTCTTGGTCACTCAGGTGTTCGTCTTGCAGAACATCATCAGTGTTTTCCCTCGGTAATTCACCAGGAACCGGTGTCACATTCACCATCCTAAAAGAGAGACAATTTAAAGCCATATCAGCAACACATCAGTACTATTTTCAAAGCCAGAATCTCATCCCACTGTGCAAATGGTCAGATACTGTGTACAAATTCTTACCCTACAATGGCAGCGGTTTGCCTTGTGTTTTGTTGTGGTGGCGTGTGTGTGCTGGTAGGGAGAGCTGTATCTGTTCCAGATTTTTCCCAGTCATAAGGCTCATTTTCTGTTATCAATCTCTCTTTCATGCTATTCTCAAATACTGACATTAGCAACTAGACCAGAGAAAGGAAAAAAGAAAATTATTTTCAAAATAGTTGCATAAAATGAAAAAATATATTCATATATACATTTCATACATAATACATCTTAAGTACATTTTTATACTTTATACTTTGTTGTTCATATGTTTAGGTATTTATGCAAAAATAAGGTTTCATTTAGATTATTTAAAAAAAAACAGTAAAACGGTACTAATATTTGCAATTTCCTGGGTGGTGGAATGATCTTCCCATTGCTATCAGAAAAATAAAATAAAATAATAATTAATTAACCCTACT
Source organism: Enteromius trimaculatus (assembly GCA_032361065.1). Taxonomy (NCBI): domain Eukaryota; kingdom Metazoa; phylum Chordata; class Actinopteri; order Cypriniformes; family Cyprinidae; genus Enteromius; species Enteromius trimaculatus. The sequence goes on from JAUMHP010000025.1 coordinate 1,538,600, forward strand.
CTTTCTTTCCCTTTCTAGCCTGCACTTATTTGAAGATTGCCTGTTGTACGGTATTATGAGCACTTCCTAAGTTGTTTTTGCCTCTGCATGACTAATTGCTTATTGAATGAATGAATAAATGTAAACGTAAAATAGCTGTTTCTGTTTTATTGTGTGGCGACACTAGTGTTCTCTGTGTTGCCACAATATTGTTTATTATTAAATGTAATTTATTCCTGTGATGGCAAAGCTGAATTTTCACCTGCCATTACTCTGGTCTTCAGAAATTTTCTATTATTATCAGCATGAATCCCAACTCAGGAAGGAGATTGTCAATATTGGTCAAATAACCAAGATAATGATCAAAGACACAGGACATCATTATCATTACACAGGTAAAATAATTAAAGATTTTGATCTCCATCCCCAAACTGAAACTGAAATTCCTGATGAGACCTTTAACCTCTGGTCTTCACAAAAACTGCCCTCATGTTTACAGAACTGGCACAAAACTACTTTTTTTCATGCTTATCCAAGCTTAAAATACACTAAACCAGACTTAAATCACTGAAATGGATAACTGCACATTATATGTAACCCACGCATTTAACTATCATGTGTTATTAACTCATTGTATATGTATCTTAAATAACTATTGAATGGCTTATAATTTAATTTCCGTGTTTAGTATGGTTTTGCTTCAATCTTCTTGCTTGAAATGTTTCTTCCCACCAATTCTTAGTCAAATGTATCATATTCATGTCATCGAAATCATGTCCAAAATTATATTCTGCAAAGCGGGAAAATTTGGGCCGTGTGACTGATAAGACAACATTTGGATTTATGATTTGGGGAGGAGAAATATCGCCACACCCTGAGCTAGAATGATATCTATTGGTTAAAACACAATTTTGGGATGTGCCCAAAGTTGAGTTTAAAAGCTCAAGACACGATTCAAATTACATTCTTAGCCTTAGTTTTCAACCTCAGCTTTTGTAGCCAGGTTTTTAAAACTAGGTTTTTAAAGACAACTGACTTCCAGCCAATCACAAACCTTGGAAACCCCTTTTTGCAGCAAGGACCACAGAAGGAATGCCATTGCACAAAGGCAACGCAAGTACAAACCTCCAGATTCAGGCTGAACTGGTGAAATTAATATTATTGTTAACCTCATTGATGAACTCAATGCGAGAGTTAATATTTTGACTGATGGTTGTTCAAGTCGATGCAATAGCACCTATTGCTGTAAAATTGGGATTTCTCATTTTCATTCTCTTAAACTCACTCTTTCCTCACTTTCTCTCTTCCTGCAACCCGTACAAATGTGTAAATGCCTGTGTTTATGTGTTAGTTTTGTTTTTTCCGATGTTGTTACTGTGCTTATTAATAGTGTTTACACTATAATTTGGATTTTAATATACAGCGCAGAGATGATGTTATCCGGCTCGCTTAGTGGATTGCAGACTCAGTGATCTGCCGTAAAACAGTGATTCTGTGTAAATTCCCTATAGAATCTTAAATAATTCTGATTTGAGCTAATTTTCTTACAAAGTTAATTAATTCTTGTTAAAAAAAATGAATGGTTTACCTGATAATCAGGTTTGGTGTAATAATCTAAATCCAGCACGTGGTCATAGAACACATGAAACTCAGCAGGCATGTGTTTCAACAGCATCCTGTGCTCGTAGCGCTCTTTAATCTGTCCCACCTGCTCCTGTTCATCAGATGCACATTACACATTAACAACAAAAACAACCCTGAAAGCTTTAAATATTTAAAACAAAAGCTCTTAAGACTGAGTACAATGAGGATTAATCAGTCGATTTAGTTCCATTATGTTAATAGTGACTGGCTAATGTGAGTGTGACACAAGTGTCTTACCTTATCTTTTATCTTACGCCATGGTAATTGTCCAACGGTAAACTCTACCAGCATATAAAACAATGACCACAAATCATCATGGCGACCCATTTCCTGTTAAAAGGAGTAAAAAAATTAAAAAAACACTCTTGTATAAAAAAAACCTCCTTAATGTAACTAATTCTGGCCAAGAATGACTCACTTAAGATTTATTAAAGCCAATAAACCATATTTAAACTTGCAAATGCAGTGTTCACCACATTTTATATGTAATACGCTTTTAGACAGTCAGTGAATGGATCACGTTCAGGCTGTGGGCGTTCTATTTGAAGCATAGAATATACTTACCTTGTTTTTATGAGCATTAATGGAAGCATAGCGTACTGTCCCTCTGAACCCAGCCACTGTCCTGGGCTAAAGCAGAACATGTAAAACAGACTCATAATAAGAATTTATATCACTTTCATTTTAGACTTTAACTTTTAGGTTAGAATAAGTAAACACATTATCAAAACAAACCAAACATGAGAGAGAAATATAAGGGAGGGTGGCAGGACAGGAATATCTGTAATTATGACCTTATGACCTATTTTTTTTACTTCTCTTGGGATTCCTAGACTGATTGAGCACAATTCATTTACACACACATACAGGGACACTCGTCTCTTACACAGAGGAAGATGTTGGATGTAGGTATGAGACAGGATGGCATGGTTATAAATATATGTCCAAAGGGGCCACGCTTCAGGATTTAGTGTTTAGGGCACAACCATTAGAATTTCTGAGGGCCTTCAGAGGGTAAGTAGGGAATCTTTTCAAGATTTTGGAAAACTCACAATATGACTGTCGCTATGGTAACAGGGACAAACATCTTTGGCGGGGGAGCATGCGATTCAACATGAGAGCCAAAACAGAACTGCAAAACAAAACTGAGAAAAGTGAAACATAAAAATGAATTCAAACACACAAATAATAAAATTCATCAGTAAAAGGCAAATAAAAAAAAAATAATAAGATAAATAGGAATGCATGATACTTTGGTACCATATTGGTTATTAACTGCTTTCATTTCCAATGCTTTTACATCCTTGTTGCTTTGCTACTGCACATAATATTGACTTAAAGTCTTGTTGGGTCTAGTGAGAATTCTAATATCAGTGCATGCCTAGAAATTCATTTCGAAACATAAAACATCACAGCTAAATATAAAATCTGGACATACACAAAACAGAAACGTGAAAAATGCTGCTTATTAGGTTAATAATAACTAACTAAATAAATAAAACAGAAATGGTAGTTGAGAGAATATAAATACGGAAAAAGGCTATATCAGAAAATAAAACAAAAGCAATACTTACAGGCCGTACTTCCCCATTCGTATTAGTGTACTGTCGTGCCAAACCAAAGTCCAGCATGTAACATTTCCTACAGGTAGATGGCAATCGGCCCATGGCAAAATTAGACTATGGATAGAAGAGAAACCAGTATCAGCTGACAGGAGCCATGTAATTGGATTGGGAAAGAGAAAAGAAGAGATCATCATATCATCAACAGTAAGACATACAGGTTTAATGTCTCGGTGCAGGAAGCCCACAGAATGAATGGCTTCAATGGACTCCAGAATCTGTTTCCCCAACCGTAGTGTCGTGCTCATACTGAACGTCCCTCTAGGCTGACTCCTTCTGAGATCAGCGAGATTCCTTCCCTAAAGAAAGACAGAATCTGATTTTACACACACACACAAACATGCATAAAAACAGAAATAAAAAAAAATACTGTACCTGCAGCTGCATGACAACGTAATTGAACTTGTCATTTCTTCCACATCCAATAAATTTGCAAACATGATTCTTTCCTGCACAAGAATTGAAGAAGTAATGTCACAGATTACAGAAATCCGATTTATTCCAACTGACATTTTCCTTTCTGCATGGATATTTGAATACACATATAAAACACACATTAGGTAGCGAAAGAGACAGTGGCATTTGGAATTCCAGCAAGTCCTTCATGAAGGTTATGAAGACACGGGAGACCAGGAAAAAGAGACGGAGAGAGAAAAAGTGTGGTAATCCCACTTCCTTTCAGTTCTTCACGCTCATTACCCTTACAGACTCCCAGTGGTATGTATGAACTACAGCTGAGGCAAACTGCCTTGACAGGCATGAGAGTCACAGTGTGTGTGTGTGTTTTATATGAGCACATAAAAACAAAACAAAAAGAGTATGATGGGCATATTAACAGATAAACTGTCACATATCATTACACATACACCATCCTGCTTGCTACCTCATTATTACAACACAAACATGTACTGTACACATAATTCAAAAGTTTGGAGTCAGTAAATGTTTTTAGTGTCTATGCTCAACAAAGCTGCAAAAAACAGTAATACTGTGAAATAGTATTAAAAATGAAAATAACTATTTTAATATAAATTAAAATAATATGTATTACTGCAAAGGTAAAGTCAATACTCCAGTTTTAAGTGTCACAATATCCTTCCAAAATAATTCTAATATATATTTAAAACAGTTGTGCTGCTTAAGATTCTTTGATATACTGTATATAGTTGAAGTTGAAAGCAACAGTATTTATTTAAAATAGAAATATTTTTTTATTATTGTTGCATTATAAACATTGTCCCTTTTGATTAAAATAATGCATTCTTTTTGGATAAAGGTATTAATTTCCTTTAAAATATCTTAGCAACCCCAACTTTTGAATGGTAGTGTATAAGAGTATATATAAACATAGTACATAATAACTTGTCAAATGGCATATGCCAGTAAAAGTGTTAAAAACTGGCCAGTAACTCTGCCAGTAACCACATAATGTTTAAATCGAATTGTAAGAATGATAAAGGACACAAAATATATCCACATCCTCCACATCTCCTCACCTTGTAGTTTCTTTAGCACAGCAACCTCCATCTTTAGCACTTGTTTTGGCTGTTGGGCAGATTCCACCTTAAGAGCCACATTCTCTCGTGTCAGCAGGTCATAGGCCTCATAGATCTCCCCGAACCCTCCTCCCCCAATTTTCTTTAGCTAAATTTAACAAACAATAGCAAGGTCAGTCATGGCAGAGCATTGATTTAACTTGTGTGTCATCTATTACACATTCTTTCAACTCAGAGCTTTTTTACACAATATATACTGTTAAAAAAGTTTTACAGTTGGCGCCAATAGCCTAGTGCTTAATGCGTTGACATACAGCGCAACTGCGCTCACGGTGTACCGAGTTTGATTCCTGTCTTGATGTCCTTTGCTTATCCCGCCGCCCTCTCTCTCCACCTAATGCTTTCCTGTCACTCTCTACTGTCCTGTCCCAATAAAAGCAGAAAAACCCCATAAATATAACTTAAGAAAAAAAGGTTTACATAAAAAAAAAAAAATTGGGGATCTCTAAAGAACCTTTCAGTGAACAGTTCTTAATGGAACCACTTTTTTCTTAACTTGAAAAACATTAAAAAGTATTGCAATCCAAATTCTAAATACTGGAGAGAGGTTTTTTCACCTGTCCCCTCCTCCTCAGACTTGACTCATACACAGGTTGCCAGACTGACGGCACCAACAAGGACAAGCGCACATGATGATGAATGAAATATTCTTTATATTCTGGCATCTGTAGCATTGTTTTTCATAAAAACAAGTATTTTAACTTTTCTTAAATATCTGCAAACATATTATGGTATTTTTATACTTTAACAGAGTCAACAATTTACACACAGCACCTTTAGGAGCATACTGTACATCACAAATAAACATAATTTAAATCGATAAACAGTACAAGTACATCAGCCAAATTTCTAGAAAATCTTTCTGGCAAGATTTTTTTGACATGCAATAAATTGTATGACAAAAATAGAACTGCTGAGCTGCTCTAATCACAGAACATGTTACTTAACATGAAATATTTCAATTCAATTCTAAACAATTCACTTATAGTAGCATATTGATTAATCTGAGCTTAAACATATGTCATGAGTAACAAAAAAATTAAGTTTAAGCCAGTCACTGATGAGTCAGACTCTGTTTTAAGGACTGCTACTATCCCCATCAAATATATTATTACAGTAAAACAGCCACAAATAATTTCTAAGGACATCTGCTTAAAGGAGAAATGCTATGAACTGGCCCACAACCAAATGGTTTGGGCGCATTTTGGAGAGAAGCCAGAACGAGATGATTTGAAAGCATCTGTTGTCATATGTGGACCGTTTTGTCTTGTGCTCTGAGCCTGCAAAGGCAACAGACAATTTGGGCATCTTTATTCCACAAACGCAATCCCACAAATATAGACACACACTTACCACTTTCCAGCGCTCTTTTACCATGCAGTTGGAGGGCAGGATGTCGACCTGCTCCCCCGCCCCGTTCATGTTTTCGTCGCCTTGGACTCCGGGCCCTACGCACTGCATCGGCTGGCCAGCACTTTACCAAACCCTGCCATTTACCTGCAAGACAGTGTGCAAACAACAACTGCTGAACCTTGCATGCTATAAAAATAATAGTGCATAGCGGGGCTCATAAGAGTTTTCTTTTATAATTGGTATGAATTGGTATTTGGTAAATTCTTCTTTTGCATGCTTGATTAGTTACCATTAAATGCCATGAAATCATGAAAAATCTTAAATATTCCTTACTTATTTTACATCATTTTTCTATGTTTTGTGTTTTCTTAACCTAAACCTTCTGAGTATCTCCAGGTTTGAATACAGTTTAAAATTTCAGATTTTCCATCTGAACCAAAATTCATTAAATAAGGTTTCATGGAAGCTGCAACAAGAGTGAAATATTTTAAGACATCAAAAATGGAGACCCCCTACAAATAATCCACATACAAGACAAAACCTCAAGACAATTGACAAACTGACAAAAAACCAGCATTGTTTCCATGAGAATGAAATATACAATCCGGACACCAGAAGGAACAGACATATGTTTCTCTGGAGGTCAGTATCCAGGGCCGGGCTGTTTTCCATAATCAATGATCCCATTTTTAGGTCATACAAGGGCATTAACTGTGGCCAAATTGACAGAAATTTCATTCATTTCAACAGATATAAACCATCGTTTAACATATAATACTGAAAATAACCAAAAATCATTGATTGTCTTAAAATTATTCAAAGGAAGTAAAATATCTATTGCCTCTTTGAGATTTCTGTAATGTCTGCAGACTATCAGGTATCCACAAGAGCCGGCCAGAGTCCTTTTCTGTCAGAACTGGACTACACCCTTAAGCATGCTCTCATAATGTTACAGTCACTTTCCAACCTCAGTAAAATGGAAACATAGATAATTTTTCACATGAGTGTCTACATTTGCAGGCTCTGTGTGTGCTTAAGTTAAATCCTTAAAAGATTTCAAACATTTCTGTTTACCATTACAAAGCACAATCACTCTCACCTTCTAAAATGATTCTTCTCTCTAAGGAACGCAAGGGGTTATAAGTGGATCTTATTAATAAAACTGATGAAACACATTAAAATAGGCGAGAGCCTTAACACTTCTGTCACCTTCATCTGAGAGAGCTGATGCAGAGACACATATAGACATTTCAGGAGATTGCAGGGAATACCTCCTCTGATTCGGGACAGCCTAAGAAGGCATCTCAGCGTTCATAATTATGCCATAAATTGTCAGGGCTCATTTTTCCCCATATTTTAAAATACAGTACACAATATTGTATCTAATTGCTAAAAATATGTGCAAAGTAAAAGAAAAATGCTTTATAATTCATATAAAACATTTATATAAAAAATATATATTACAATGCTTGTTGAATCTGCTTTGCTCTGTTCTCATGCATTTTTAAAAGTTTGAAATTAATGTCCAAAATAACCAGATTTTTCACACTTCACATCAACAAACCTCAACAGATCCTCAACAAACTTACAGGATTTAATGTACAGTAAAAACTACTGATGCCATTTTGGTGACTGCATTTTACTAACCTTTATGTCACTAAAGCGTAATGTCTACAGTAAACATGGAACTACTTAAGTAACAAACAAGCTTAATAAAATGTAAATCTAAAAAAATACATTTTTAAAATAAATTTCAAAACTTCGACAAATTACAAATAAACAAATGACTAAAAAAAATATAAAAAAATATATAATTGTAACATATATTTGTTACTTTAAGAAAATAAAATGTTTTATGTAATAGCCTATACATTTCCAATGTATATAAGGTAGAAAGTATAGCTAGTATTTATTTTCACAAAACACGTTTTACAGTACAATCACACGACTGTCTAATAAAATAAAAAATATATATAAACCTTCAGAGCAGTGGCTAACGAATAAACCTCAGTCGCATCTTGCAGCAGGCTCTTCACCTGTTTGCATAGGAAAACTCGTACACTTTAACAAAATGATAATAAGGCATAAAGCATTTGCTGAGAGCACTTCATTATTCTGACATAACTAAATGTCAGGATATCAGGACTGCGTGGGTTCAGGCTCCTGACATCTTCAGCTTTCTCCGCAGTGCCAAAAGGATCCGTCTGAACGGACCCCACCCAAACACGCTCTGCTCCAATGAGCATCCCTGAAGACTAAGCACCGCCCCTAAACCATCATTTGATCACCTCCATTGGGGCAATGCCTAACAATCAGCAGAACATTCCCCTGCTCGAGCCGGGAGCGAAAAGCACTTTGGGATATGTGGTTCTTCAATGAGACAATAGACAACGGCATTGGACATTGTCACCTTTGAAAAACTACAACTCCCACTGATAGGCCATGTGAGTTGTTGACGTACACCTGCATTATGTGGTATGTAATGTAAATTATTCATGATTTTCCTTAAGCATAAATAATATATATATATAAAATGGGCGAGTTTCTATTTTTAACTCAGGCCCGAGTGCCTTAATAGTTTGTCAAGACCGTGACGGATTTTGTTTTCGCGTGCACGCGCATCTTCCATGGAAGCTTGCGGCTCGCGCCAGCGCAGCATCACTATTGACAAGGTGCCAACATACACGGGACAAGCGGATTGCTACGGCAGCGCTTTGTTAAAAAAAAATATCTTGGCGAACAAAAACAACTACTAACCTGTTCTTCTGTCGACGGAGTAAAATCTCAAAGTGAGAGTTTAAGGAGAGCCGCATAATTCCGTTGGCGCGACCGCTGCGCCTTTTTCCCTTGTTGATGCTGCACCATTTCCAGCCTCCTCTGCTCCTCCGCTCCTGCACTGATTCAGCATCGCTCGGATACTCCCACTATGCACCGCGCACATGCGTGACAGAGGACGGTTGTTGCGTAGCAACCTGAAAGGCGTGAATCCCCCTTATCTGCAGACTTAAGCCATTGAGGAAATTCCTTAAGAAACGTCCTATTAATAAACTACTCATAAACAAGTCGAAGAATCTAAAGTTAAAGAATAAATACATTATTTTGAAATGATGTTAGTTGATACACAGCACCTTCTTGTTATTAAAACATTATGCCTTAATAATGGCCTTTAGATTCCAGAAAATTTACAAAAGGGCTAGAAAAACGAGTCTGTGTGTGAGAAAAATTTGTTTTGCTTTGTCGTTCTGCCTGAAATCATCAGGTAATGCTTCAACATCTAACTGATCTCAAAAACAAATTAAATAATGAACATAATATTAAACCATCTTGTAAAGATCTTTGGTTTGTTATATATAACATTTTTAATTGTAACTGTTTAGAAACGTCTTGATGGCGTTTCAGTTGAAATTGTTAAACAAACGTCTATCATCATTATCACATACATTATATTCAGTATTTTAATGTATTTTTGAGTTGTGACATTACAAAGTACACAAAGGATGAAGCCAATGTTGATACAGGGACATCTTGTACTTGTACTAGAGAATAATGCGTTTTGGTTTATAAAGTCTATTGATAACATTTTTTGGAGAGACTTTCACGTTTTGTTTTACAACATAAATGGCGCGCAGTCGTACCTGAAACACGAGTTTTGCAGCAGCTCAACAAGTTTCTAAACAAGGTCCACGGTTGTGGACCAAAAAAAAGTAAATTCATGTGGTAAACAAACGTGGTAGATGTAGTCTTTATTCAGTTGGCATACAAATTGGCGTCACGGCGGCGCAGTCGGTTACGCCCAAGTCACGTGCTGCAGCGACTTCTGTTCACGCGCTCGTGGCTCTTCCAGGAGCGACTCGCGAGCTGTAGCCGAACGGAGGTGAACATGGCCGATGTGTCTGAGAGGACGTTACAGGTCGCTATAGTCGTTTCGTTTGCGGCTGGTTTTATCGCCGGCTGGCAGGCAAACAGGATGAGAAGAAGGTTCTTAGACTGGCGGAAAAAGAGGTTACAGGACAAGCTCGCAGAAACACAAAAGAAACTAGACCTTTCATGACACATGCAAAACAACATCATGTAACCGACCTGGTGAGACATGTGTCTTTCATAATGTCATTATTTTACTTGCAGTTGCCTAACGTTAAATGGCTTTCGTGTGACGCCATAACCAGTCTAACAGCTCTTTCACTTTCTAGTGCCTCGGTCGTCAAAGCCTGATATAGTATTCCTGGTTTACAAACAGATTGAGGAGTCTGTAACAGCACCTCTCCAGCACTCAACCTTGGATCAAAGACACCGTCTACAGGCTGGAGCAAACCAATACAACTTTCTTAAGGACTTTAGAAACTCAGAAGAATGTTGTTATACGATTTTTTTTTCCTTCCATGTTTGTTCAAGCCATAAATCATGTTACCATGTCTGTGCTTTTACTTTGTCGCTGTCATTTGCAATAAAAGAAATATTTTATTAACCGTTGACTCCTTAATCTAAAAATTATTTTGCCTTTGAGCTCATGTTTGTTACAACAAAAGTAAGTTGTGAACAACAGTGTGTATGTCTTATTCTTTAACAGAACCTCAAATCAGGAATGCGGTTCTATATTAATGCACTCAAAAGTTTCCATGACTTTTCCACAGGCTTGTAAGATTACTTTAGAACTGGAATTCACAGATTTGTGTATTTAAATGTGAATCTCAAAAGAAACTGGGAATATGTAATTTATGGTACTTTTTAATTTACCTAAACAGCAGCACTTTTCCAAGAAACATGTTTTACCAGATTCAGTCCACAGCCCAAAACAGAAAGGAATTGGCTTTCTGTCATAACAAAACCGCTCTGCAGAATTCTTATATAAGATATGTCATATGTATATACAACATCTTAACGACAACCGAAAATACATAAATGAAAGAATTTTCTTGCATTTTCTTTAACTGCAAAACGTACAGCCATACATTTACTTATTACAAATAAATTTTAATTTAAGTTTAGTTAAAAAATTTCTAGATCAGTCGAATTTCTGATGTGAATGTGAACATTACCAAATAAAATCATATGGTTCACAACCGCATTGCCATAGCTCAGCCTGCGTACCAATGAGCATGCCATCCATTCTAAATAATCCATTCTAAATACGATGTGATATTAGTCATTTCAGTACTATTCAGAGCAGATGGATAGTATGCACATGGGGGCGCAGGATTTGACTGCACTGCACTTCTATGTAGATTGAGGTCTCTGCAGAACAAATGTGGGCGTTTCTCAATTTCTGTGCATTTTCAAACCGCGGGATGTTTTTCAACCATGCAATTAAAATGATCCCCCTGACTTAAGCGTACCCCTAAACCTACCCTCACTATGACGTTAGCCAATCAGGAACATGGGTTGAAAATGGCCCAATTTGGTAACTCCCATTACAGTTGCTGCAGAGACCTATACTTGGGGCTTCTATGCGCTCTCGACTCGCGCGCAGTGATGATGTAAAGACAGCGTCGCGTAAAAAGTATCTTAGCAACATTGTTCGTAGCGTCTGTCATGGCGCCTCCGATCCTTTCTGTTTTACTAAATCTGAGCACGATTGGGAGGTTTCATCAAATCGCACATTCAAAATACCGTGCATGACCGTGTTTTGTTTTGAAATAGACAATGCCTCCGAAAAGGAGAGGACCTCTTCAGACGGTCCAAAGAGAAACGGATGACATCAAGAGAAAGGTTGATTAAATGAAATGTTTGTTCTTTTGCTGACGCGTACTGGATTTTGTTCGTTATTTAACCTCTGCTTACTGTCATCTATCCTAAAGGTGGACGCTTTGGTGCAGCATGCTGGTAAACCAGATGCGTCAGACAGGACAGAGACCCTGGAGAGGTAAAGTCTTTTCTCTGTTTTTTTTGTTTTTTTAATAAGCGGGTCATTTTTGTGATTTGTAATGGTGTTATGTAATGGTGCATTTCAGGTGCAAAGAGTTACAGCGCGCACTGGAGGAAATTATGAAGACTCAGAAGAAATTATCTAAAGTAATGTTTATGTCTGTATTGGTATTGTCATCTTACATAAATTTATACAATAAATTTATACAACATAAATTGATACAATTTATGTTGACATATACA
>JAUMHP010000025.1:1550958-1567026 GCA_032361065.1 Enteromius trimaculatus
TTTCCATCACAATCCTTGACAGTCCAATAAAGAAAACGCAATTGAGTTTGATTGTTTTTTATGGGAAAGGAAAAAAACAGTGAGAGAGTTTCATGCAACAGAAGGTGAATTTTTTTTCAAGAAATATGCTGGATTTCTGGTAAGTGCTGCACGTCGTTCAAACGGCTCCCCGTGTCATGCTAAACGAGAGGGTTTCTGATAATTATGGTAATTACCTTTTAAGTAGCCGAGCCTGAGACCATTAAATGTTCTTACATAAATATGAAACGACGGTGCAACGTGTGCTGCGAAGCTGACAGCTCCTGTGGTCCTGCAAGCCCACTCAAACCTTTCTGCTCAACAACCCCCTGCACTTTATTCAGACATACACACACAGACAGTTGCACTGAAATCTGTCCCTTCATCCCATCTTCCTCTCCTCTATTCATCTCTGGTCCCTTCTGCACATGACAGACCACAGCTGGCTTTGAGTTCTGTCCCCATTACTCCCCGTCTTTTCTTCCTTTTTGTTTCACATACACATGCTGGCATACGCACACACACACAGAGCAATTATCAGAGGCAATGAGACAGTAAGGTTGATGGATTGTGTGTTATAAAGTTGCTGGAATAGAAATACCTATGGGAGTATTTGCATGAGTGTATACGAGTTTCATCTCGGTTTCATCTTTCTGGTCATTGCTGGGGAATGTTAATGGAGTTGTAAACAGATGATTTATTTTTCTATTTAATCCTGTTAATAGTGAAAGCAAATCATGTAAGAAATACTGAGGGCTTTACTTTTTTCCTCTTCATAAATGAAAATTTGAATACAATACAATAACTAAAAAATATATATTTATTAAGTTGGATATTTTTAATAGGATTGTGTTTCTTTTGCATTATTTTCAGCAGGCTAAGGCTCTCATTACTCTACCAATCTTTCATTAAACTTTGATAGTAGAGTTTCTTTTTTCTTAAAAGTGGCGTTTCTTAAATCTGTGATCTAGATTTTTGGTTAATTAGTCAATGATTAGTTGATTTGATTGAGCTTTAAGGTTCCTCGTTTGACTCCTTAAGGAAGCTGTTCTGTTTCTTTAATGTAATATAATAAAATGTAATGTAATATGATATATTGGAAGAAATGTGATGGGAGCAGATAAACTGCCACTTACGCCAACATTATGCTTAACCAAGGCTGAATTATTTAATTAAAAACTTTTATATTATAATTTATATAATATTCAAGTTTTTAACAGTCATCATACCAGTCTTCAGTGTCACATATCCTTCAGAAATCATTCCAATATGCTGATTTTGTACTCGAGCAAGATTTCTTCTCATTATATGTTGAAAAAAAATGTTCTGCTTAATATTTTGTGGGAACCATGAACCATGATTTTTTTTCCCATTATTCTTCAAACAACAGAACGTTCAAACAACAGCATTTATTTCAAAGAGCAATATTTTATACCATGACTGACAGGAGTAGATGAAAATGCTTCATTTTTATTTTTTATATATAAAACTCAATTTTATACTTTAAACAAGTGTTGGTTTCACTAACATGGTTTCCCTTGCAATATAGATATGCTTTTGTGATTAATATAACAGCTGTATTGTTTCGGTCATGTGGACTGTGCATGTGTATCTGAATACATTTTGGAAAAGTGAGTAGTAGTTCTATCGGTAAAAGTACAATCACATCACTTTTTGCAAGTAAATGCTACACTTAAATTTCGTTTAATGCGCTAACATCCACATTCCTAATGGCTAAGTTAGAAAAAGCAAAGGCATCAAATGCACAGACACACTATTTTTACAGACCCACAATTATAGAGTCTGTTTCCTGAGCAGGTTCTTGGTATTTGCGTAACACAGATAGGACAGGGAGGTCATCTGTGGTGGCAGGAGGTCATGCTGACTCACTCCTAAGGGTCAGTGTTTGGCTGGTTAGCACGGCCCAGTTAGGCAGAACAACACCTTCCAAGCCAAAAAAAAAGAGCCATTCTGACTTTTGTTTTTTTTTGTGTGTAAGCAACATTTTATTTTCATATGTGCCCTTAAAAGCATGAAATTATTTTTTCTGTCTGCTGCCTTTGACAGCAAAAGCCCAAGATAGTTGTTAGTGCAGGATTTGATTATGCGTGCATTCTTGTGGTGCCATCAACCAATCAGCGCTGTCATTTCCACACTTTGGTAAACCACTTTAGACAGCTGACAATAAACAAGCCTTTTGTTTTTCATTCACATTTGCATCGGTTAAAAGGTTGGAGGGTACATAAAGAGCAAATAATTACATGCAAGATCTTGAGGGAAAAAGTCTGTCCATACAGATGCTGTTCTGTCAATGCAGAAAAGGTTCACTTGCATCTGTAGAAGTTTTCTTGTGTCTAATAAGACAAAGTGAGAGTTACTGTGAGGTTAGTTTTTGTCTGAGATTATGAGTTAGTCTGCATGATTATCATCATTTAAGCAATATGTTTGCAGAAGGCTAACTATTATCTAAAATTGAATTAAGCGATACACATTGAGACATAATTCAGACATTAAAGGTGACTGTTTGCAACTAGTAGATATCAGTGTGTAAAGATATCTGAGATTTGGTCTGCAAATTGTTTTTATTATTTTTTATTATTTTTATTGTTATTTATCACATAAAATCTTCAGTTGTATAATGACAATTGCATACATAAGTAAAAAGTATGTGAGCGCTGAAAAAAACTTTTCATCCCCATACATCTATGTCACAGACTATTTAACTTGAATTTATTGTTTGTTTGTTTGTTTTTTAATGATTTGTACACACACTAACTGTTATCTCACAAACTATTTGGGATGGGTTGGGTATAATAAATGTCCTTTTTTTTTAAGTAAAATAATTAAGTAATTTACTTTAGTATCAAAGCCGTATTAGGTTTGTTTTTGGAGAATATGTCTTGAAATAGTATTTTTCTCAAATATTGTTTTAAACAAGATAAAAAAAAAAAAAAAAAAAAATTGGCGGTGGAAAACCAAGTCTTTTATAATATTTATATATTTTTACTGGAAAGGTAAAAATAAAGTTTATTATAATTTTTGCAGTTTATTATAGGGTTTTAATAGATTTTATTTGATTAAAAGATAATTATATTAATAGATTTGCAGCTCCACAGATTTGCCCAGAAATAGACAAATTGCCCATGATAAGAGCAGGCCCTTTGGGAACAGATGCTGGTGTGTACTGCGAAATACTGTGCTGTAAACACACACATGCAAATGTAATATATACAGTGTGTGCCTGCAGATTGTGTTGTTCCTGTACCGGATTTGAAATATGATGTTTTCAGTTTAATATTTTAGCCTTTATCTTTTTTTACAGGATATTTGATGGTAGTAGAGAATACTTGTTTACTCTGCCACAACAGCCTTGATGTTGTTTGGGATTTTTAACTGGGTGTTCTGACACTCCAATAACATCAGGGGGGTCGGTGCAGTTTTTAAGACATTACACATGTAGTTATGATGATCTGACTCAGTATGTGATAAAAGACATCAGCAGCGATTAATCGTTACTGTTAGTCTTAATGGAACATATTGGCAGAAAGCCTCCCAGTCACAGCAGGGGTACAAGTACAGATGTTAGGCACACACACACACACAATGACCCAGTAATTGGAATAATACTAAATCCCATGGCTCCTCGTCTGATCTGAGCTCAAATTGCTTGCAGCTGAGTACACTCCTGCTGGATCGGTTTGGTTTGTGTTGATGGCTTGTCTTTGGGTGTGCTTGAACAAGCTCAATTCCTACTCAAATATTGGCAGTTATCACAGCTAACTTAGAAAATCTGCTACAGTTTAATGAAATGAAGTAATGAAAATTTTATAAACTGTTTGGATGCAAAACGCATGGCATATAATCAAGTTGTTTCTGGGAAGTTGTTTCTATTATCTAATTGGCTCTTAAAAATGTAAACAGCCATACATACTGCATGTATGACAACAGATAAAGTTTGTGCACACTAATATACAAAACCAGTGTCTGGAAAAATTAGCAGAAATTGTATGTTTATGCTTCTTTTTTTTGACAGAAATTCATATTTTTATTTACCAATTTTGTATTCGATAATTATATTTTAAAATAGCAACAAAAAAAAAAGTTTAAAGTAAATACTGTTCTTTTAAACTTTTTATTCATCAGAGAATATCCTGAAAAAGTAGCATGGTCCACAGAAATAGTAAACAGCTCAACTATTTTTTTTTTTTAATTGATAAGATTTAGAATTTTTTTTTTTGTTGAGCACCAAATCAGCATATTAGAATTATTTCTGAGTAATCTTATTATAATATATTAATAATATTCTAGTAATATTTACTGAATAACTTTTTTTGGTAAAATAAATACAGTTTTGCAAACCATAATTGACTTCTATCAAATAAAATAAAATTTAATTTAAAATAAAAATTAATTATAAAAATAAAGTAACAATTTTGATTTGATTTCAATTTAATTTGCTCCGATCCAATCCATATCTACCCCTGAAGTACAAAGCCTAGTAATAAATTAATAAATCTTAAGGTACAAAAGGTTACGGCAGGTGAGCCTATGAAGGTCCAAGTCAGGTGACAAGCTCTTAAAAATATGTAAAATACATCAGTAAATATGTTGTGTGTATGAGTTGTATGTGCACATGATGCCTTTTTTTTGTTTGTTTTTTAGTAATCTTTCAGACAATTTTTGAATAGGAAAGTATGAATAGTTTGTGATTTTTCAAAGAAATATATATTATAAATTTCCTGATAATTTACACACATCTTCTGACACACACACACACACAAGCGTGTCCAGAATGAGCAGAATGACTCCAGTGTGGTGACTGCTGTCATGACCTCTGGCGCTCTGTGCTGCCGACATGGTTTGGTCTCAAAAAGAGCAGCACACAACGCCCCTGAAGGCAAAGCCAGACCCACTGAACCTCAAACACTAACAGCTACACTTGTGACTGTAGCGATAGTTGACCCAAAAATGAACATTCTGGCATCATTTGCTCAGCCTCAAGTTTTTCAAAACCTGTATGATTGTTATTTTACTTCAGAACACAGAAGATATTTAGCTCAATGTCTGGGCTGTTCTTTTCCCCACAGTACTGTATACACCTTATTGTAAAGAACAGACTGAAACATTATGTGCATGTTTTTAAGTTTTAAGGCCTGTTCACAAAAAGACAAATATATCTGGTGCATGAATTTGGAGCAAAAACAGACACTTTTTTTTTTTATTGCACCACAAAGAAATCAGGCCAATCATTGCATTTTTGATCACATTCCCAAAGCTGCTGTTACAGAAAAACTACAACTTGGTGGTGTTCACAAAAATACTACAATGAATAGGGACTTGTATACTCTTATCAAGTGAGTATCCTAAACAGAATGTTGGGAAAAGTTCTGTTAGCGCCATCTACTGTTAGAGAGTGAATTTGCCTTTTCATTCAGCCCCTCTGCTATTTTATACATAATGGTCTGAAGAGACAAATCACAGAACAGATTTTCAAAGACAGATCCGGCCTTTTATTCTGCCCTTTTGGCCAGGTCTGGTAAGAGATTAACGTTTCGGCGAATGAGAATCCTCAACATTCTGTCACAACCTAATATGGGTTAGGAATGAGTCAATATTTACAGTTTTCATTTCTAGTTTTAACAGTCCTGTTTAAACCATAACTTTGGTTTGAATAGGTTTACTTATTATTTTGACACAAGTACAATGTAATATAGTGTAATGTAGTATATGTCCTTAGTGTAGATAGTGTAGATATATACGTATACTTTGAGATTCATACAGGTTTTTCATCCATAAAGTAGAGAAAACGTAGAGAGAACATATTCACTGTCAGCATGTCACCAACAGCGCAGAAGACAAACAGGTTTTGTCACATTAGGTCTGAGTGAGATGAAACTGCTGAGTGGAAAAGGTGGGAGAGTGAAGAGGACAGCTGAGAGTTATGAGACTTGGCTGACAGGAAGAGCCTGGTTAAGTTATCAAATGTTATCAGAGAGACAGGAAATATTTCTGTCATGTTAAGAGATGAGAACACCCCCTCCCTGTTTAATTGCACCGAGTCTATCGCAGATTAGGGCACTGGTAACAATGAATAAGGCCTCACCATATGACTAATAGCGTTTTAAAGAGAAATGGCTCAGCATTCCGACAGAATCTTTGTTATAATGCATTTTTCAGTTTGTCAACAAAATGTTACTCAGTAACTGTAATTATATTCAGGCCTTGGCCTTTTCACCCTTTGTTCAGTATGAGTAAGCTTTCATGTTTGTAAAGTTTCCTGTGGGGCATTAAACAGAATTATACTATTACAGAATTAGCAGATTATATAAAGTAATGTTAGTTTCTGGGTTCATTTATGTCAGAAAATACTAGCCTTATCGATTTGTGTGACTTTGTACTGTAGACGTAGCTATACTGATGGGCAGTCTAGACTTTGAGCAATAGAGAAATCTATGGAAATTGCGTCTTTTTAAAATAATAATAATAGATCCAAACTGTAAAAATATTACTCAACTTAACCGTAACGCTGCAGCTTTAACATTAGCATATTAATTCTGCTATGAAATATTGACATGAATTATTGATTTTTTTTTTTTTTATGGTCATACGTCTTTACGTGATATGAATTTGCAGAGATTCAGTTTACTAAACTTGAACTTTAAAAATCGCATGAGCTTGCATTTCTGATCTCATGCATTTGCATGCGTATGAATGGAAATCAATGGAACAAAAATAGTAGCGCCCAAGTTTGTGGAAATGTCTGCAGAAATATAGCGACAAAAACATTTGAAGCACTCTGTGCTAGCTCATAAATCATGTTTGACTGTAGATCTAGTAATGTCAACTGGTTTGTCTGAAGCTTGGCAAATATCATTGTCTATTACATCAGTTTGTGTGTGAGAAAAAGATAATGGTAGTGTAAACTGCCATTTTTACACATCGGGTTTGCTTCAACTGGCAGTAAACTGCTGGATCGACACTAGAGAATGAGAGAGACTGTGAGGGCAAATGAGGGACGAGTAGAGAAGCAGTGAAAGGGAAGGAGAGAAAGGGAGAGAGACATCTCCCTCTGGCCAAAGTGAACAAGAACTAGGCCACGCTGTACCGCACCTGAGCAAAGCCAAAACAGCTGCTGCTGCTTTTTTAACTCACCTTTAGATTTATAGAGGGAAAAAAACATCTACTGTAACTTTATTTTTACAATAGTGGCAAAGCTCAGCGTCCTCTACTCTGTCCATGGTGGTATCTAAGGAGCTGCAGCAAGGACGTAACTTTTTGTGTGTGTGTGTGTGTGTGTGTGTGTGGCAGTGTGTTCAGTAGTTTAGGTTGCATCACTGTTACTGAGCTCCTCTGGGTGTCAGATGTGGCCTTATAAAACCCAGATCTGAGCCAAATGCAGAAGAATACAACAAATTGTTTCAAACAAAAGAGCCCGAGCAAATATTTGAACAAGTCTGACATTATTTGCCACACCTGTCTGATTCCACAGAGTAAAAATCGGGAGGTAAAATTCATGTTTTCACTCTGTTGGTTTGTTTTGGTAGATTTAATTCCATGTATTTAGTTTTATTTGACTCTGAACTGAAGGCTTGCTTATTCCTGTAGAATGCTCTAACAGTTTGCGTGCGTGAGAAAAAGAGATGAGCAATTCACTAAAGACCACCAAAGGTGAGTACTCACCTGTGCTGTAATTCAGAGCTTCATGCCTCTATGGCGCCTCTATTGATATAATGTGTTATTGCAGCCTAACCAAAAAAGTAGGTAGGCAGTAGGCAAGCAAGAGACCGATTACTGAAAAATGCATTTTTTGATGCAGATATGTAGTGATCTGCCATTTTGTTTCTAGATCATGCGCAGTTATATATATATATATATATATATAAACAAATAAACATATGAATCATCTTGATGCGTGTGTGACTGTCAGCATCTTAGAAATAAAGTCCTCTTGCACGTGGAATAATTTCAACAGAAAGCTAGGGGGCTGGGTTTAGAAAAGGGCGAAGATCAAAGAAATCTGTTTGGGTTTTAACGAAATGATGCAATTAAAATGTAAATTAGAGATTAAAGTGTATGCGTTCGTGTATGCATGTCAGCTTATTCATTTGTTCATGTGTTGCTGACCATCTCCTTTTTGTTAATTATTTGACATATTTGTTTCTTAATTTTGCGAAAAGCTGTTTCAGTAACGCAGAAGATACAAAATTAAACATTTTCAAATTAAATTGAGCCTTAGGTGCTGAACCTAAATACCTGATACGCTGGATGAGTGGGATTTCCCGCTTTACTACTTCCAGACAGACCCGTTCATCGTGGAATTGTGTGGTTTGTACAGCCGGCTGGAGAGGTTGCAGAATAGAAAATGAATGAGATGTCGAGTGTGTGATGTATTACACCACTACAAATGAAACCGGTATTGTATCACGTGGTCACCGTGACTGATAATTCATTCATTGATCATCAGTAACACGGATAAAGGACCGTTTGCTTTCATACATTTGTGTAAGAGAAACGTTGAAGCAGAATCCTCTCTCTCTCTCTCTCTCTCCCTTCCCAAACGCGGAGCGCGTATCCCACTCACAGAGCGCGAGGCTCCGCGGCACGCTCGCGCACACACTCACACACACGCACCCAGTCACACACACACTGAACCAGCCGAGAGAGGGAAGAATGAGGAAGAGCTCGCACGCACATTTCAGCTCTCACAGATTTGCTGATAAAGCATCAGATATTTGATCGCTACGGGTCTGTTTGGGGAAAAACACGCGTGTATGGAAATCGAAGGGCGCATATAATATTCGCGTGGGTCTCTAATCTTTCTCGCATCTCCTATATAAAAACCTAAACTAATGCGAGCTGGGATACTACTGACGGCTTCCGACACACACTGTCTCCGTTAACATTCCTGCTGCCGTTTTCCCACAGACTGACTACTTCACGGAACACCGTTACGGTAAGAGGACATTCTTTATATGTATTTATTATGGGTTTGCATTTAGCTACGCTGGCAATATCGTTGCACGAGGGCTAACAGGGGGCCACCAACGAGTATGACAATCATATAATACGGAGAGTGACCCATTTAATACAGAGGTGCGCTCTCGTGCCCGTCCGGTGCGGTGCGGTCCGGTCCGGTCCGCAATGGCCCGCGGATGATGCTTTAACTGGCCGTTCGCCTTCACCTCGTTTTACGGGGTTCTGGTGTGCACGTGAAAGTTGTATTAAACACGATCTGGTTGTAAGAAGCCCCGCGCTCTATCAGCTCATAACGGAAAACAAGACCCTTAAGGCATCCGTAGCCAACGTTTTTCCGAACAATAAGAGCACCCAAATAAGAAATGATGAGCGTCCGCATCGCGTACGTTGTGGGATAACAGATGTTTCATCAGTGGATGGGGTAGAGGTGCTGAATGAGAGCAGTAGGTTGCGGTAGATGTCAATGAGAGGGAGCGAGATTTGAGCAGTGCTGAATTAAAGCACTCCGTATTCAGTTCTTTTGCATTTCAGATCGCTAAACCGAGGTTGAAGGATCGTTAAAGCTACTGAAATGCGTCTGATTAAATAATTATGTAGGCCTAATAAAAGCTTAGTGGTTGTAGTTTCATATGAATGTGTGAGTAAGGTCTGCAAGCTGTTTCTATGCACTATGCCCATTGATGACTGCAGATATGAGTGTGCCTGTGTGACACTGTGGGTGTGTGTCCATGCATGTGTTTTGCACCATGATAAGTGTTTTTCTTCTTGCCTCAGGGGCCAATTGCCACCCTTTGTATGATGATGCATTTTGCAGGCTTTGTTATAAATCAGCTCTGCTTGCTTGCATTCAAGCACCAGCGTCCCAACCTGAACTTCGTTGGATTATTTTTTTAGAACCAACTGCCCAAGGCTAATGGCGAGAAGCAACTAGCAGAATGTAATGCCGTAGAGCACTAGGCTTAAGAGAGCATCTGGACTTGTTTATGCATTCTGTTGAAATGAACCTGATGATTGAATTGCTAAACAAATTTGACAAATAGATAATCAACTCCAGGTGCCTCAAAAGTTTGTTTTTAAACTGACATTTTAGAAACGTGCCTTTCAGCTAATGAAATGTTCCAAAAATGTCAGTCTTGAAACATGGCATAGTAGTGCAACAGTTTTTGAGAACGTGTGTCATTGCTTGTTGGTGATCAGCGTCCTGTTTCATTTCAATAATTAGTTGATCTATTTTGCTCTTCATCCCCCTTTTCTATTTCTATTATAGCAGAAGTTTGTCACCGAGTAAGGAATGATGAGGCATCGTGAGACCTCCCCACGCCTCTTCTTGAGCTTTTGGTGTCTAGTCATCATGGTGATACTGCTCTACAACGTCCACCATGTGACAGCAGAGCATGCTCCAGACCACAGCCAGGATCATAGTTCTCCTTCCAACAAGTCTTTGAGCTGTGGTGGGTCAGTTTCATGTGCCCCTGGAGTCATCCTTCCAGTGTGGGAGCCCCCAAACCCTTCGTTTGGAGATAAAGTAGCCCGGGCCACGGTTTACTTTGTAGCACTGGCGTACATGTTTCTGGGAGTTTCGATTATAGCTGACCGCTTCATGGCATCCATTGAGGTCATCACTTCTCAGGAGAAAGAGATCACCATTAAGAAACCCAATGGTGAAACGACCACTACGACTGTACGCATCTGGAACGAAACTGTGTCCAACCTCACCCTCATGGCTCTGGGGTCTTCAGCTCCTGAGATTCTGCTCTCTGTCATCGAAGTGTGTGGCCATAACTTTGAAGCTGGTGACCTTGGACCCTCTACAATTGTCGGCAGTGCAGCTTTCAATATGTTTGTCATTATTGGAATCTGTGTCTATGTGGTGCCCGACGGAGAGCAACGCAAAGTGAAACACCTGCGTGTTTTCTTCGTCACCGCTGCTTGGAGCATCTTTGCCTACTTGTGGCTCTACCTAATCTTGGCTGTTATCTCGCCAGGCATCGTCCAGGTGTGGGAAGGTCTTCTCACACTTTTCTTCTTTCCTATTTGTGTGGTCTTTGCTTGGATCGCTGACCGCCGCCTCCTGTTTTACAAGTATGTTTACAAGCGCTACCGAGCTGGCAAGCATCGTGGCATGATCATCGAAACAGAGGGGGACCGTCCTCTTCCATCCAAGGTGGATATCGAAATGGACGGGAAGATGCTGAACTCTCATGCGGTGGACTTCTTGGATGGAACTCTGGCTTTGGATCTGGAGGACAAAGATTTGGATGAAGAGGAAGCAAGACGTGAAATGGCAAAGATCCTGAAGGAACTGAAGCAGAAGCATCCCGATAAAGAGGTGGAGCAGTTGATTGAACTCGCTAATTACCAGGTGCTCAGCCAGCAGCAGAAGAGCCGAGCATTCTACCGATGCCAAGCGACCCGCTTAATGACCGGAGCAGGTAACATTCTGAAGAAACATGCGGCAGACCAAGCTCGTAAAGCAGTGAGCATGCATGAGGTGCGTAGTGACACTGGAGAGAATGACCCGATTTCCAAGATCTTTTTTGACCCTGGCTCTTACCAGTGCCTGGAAAACTGTGGAACCGTGGCGGTGAATGTGATCCGACGTGGAGGCGATCTCAACCAGGCAGTTTCTGTGGAATTCCGCACGGAAGATGGAACCGCAAACGCCGGCTCAGATTATGAATTCACAGAAGGCACTGTCGTTTTCAAGCCAGGTGAGACGCAAAAGGAGATCCGAGTAGGAATTATTGACGATGACATCTTTGAAGAGGACGAGAACTTCCTCATCCACCTCAGCAATGTCCGTGTGCTTCATGAGGGCGATGAGCCAGAGACCACTGAAGCCAATCACGTGGAGACCATTGCAACACTCGGCGTGCCCTCCACAGCAACAGTCACCATCTTTGACGATGACCATGCTGGAATCTTCACGTTTGAAGAGCCAGTCACCCACGTTAGTGAGAGTGTGGGTGTCATGGAAATGAAGGTCCTGCGTACATCTGGCGCCCGTGGGGTGGTGTCAGTGCCATACAAAACCATTGAGGGAACGGCGCGTGGAGGGGGAGAGGACTTTGAAGACTCCCACGGTGTTCTGGAGTTCCAAAACGACGAAATCTTGTAAGTCAAAGTCTTTATATTTACAGTGAAATGTTTTTTTTGGGGGTTCCTGTTCTGACAGCTCACTCTTAAAATATTATAGTTAGTAAAACTCTGAGAGAATCTGAATTTCATTTGTGTTAGTGCACTGTCCGAACAGGAATGTTATGCATGTGATGTTTTTGTATGTGCCTAATTGAGCGGCATGCTTGATGCTAAGTATTTTGCTGTGTGACATCATTGCGATGTCACTGTGATGTCAGAAGCATTATGTGCAAAGGGCAGCCTATGGAGGATGTCATCAAAAAGAAACTCCCCATATCTACTTCTCATCATCTTCTCTTCTCTGTCTTTTTATGTATCTTTCACAATTCTCTCTCTTCATACAGTAGTTCAGCCTCAAAGCCTGGTTCCTGAGAGTCCTGAGAGTGAATGATAATGATTATGATTTTCTGTTTGGGAGATGCTTTGCTGTTTTGTTTCCTGTTTATTATTTTATCGACTGCTTCGTGTAATCTTCGTAAATGTTTAATGAGTCTGCTTTTTGCTTTTGACTACAGCTTCTGACTCAAGTTTGTTGTTTCTTGAGATGATGGATGCATGCGTGTTGCTGATCTCATCTCAAAACATCTTAGACCTGACTCTGTGCTGGTTAGCTGGCCTTGTTTCGTCCTGTTCTATAGGAATACTTTGGGCACTAGCTAAATCAGTCTGGGAGACTAACTTAAACCAGTCATGTCCAGTAAACCAGACTGGTTTAAGCTAGTTTGTACAGGTTCCTCGCCATGTGACCCATGGATTTTCCATTATGACAACATCAATTTTCTAGGCTGCAGATCATTGTGTGAGTATGTTTTGTTGTTTGCTGACAAGCTGTTGCTTGACATGAGAGGGAAGCCTCAAAGCTATCTCAAACATGTCTCCTGCACCTGAGCAAAGGTTACTGAAAGTGAATTATCAGCCCATCTGCATAAGACATAGGGTAAAATAGAAAACCGCCCATCTGCCCTGGTATACAAGGCGTTAGGCAAGCACATTGACCGATTGTAACAGGCCGTGTATATTTTAACCAGATTCAAAGCAGATGTTGAGGGTCAGACTTTCAGGGGCCTGTTGGCCTGTTGCATACTTTCCATAGAGCAAAGCTGTGAGTGCCTTTTAAGTGGATTTTAATAACACTCCTGTAATGAAATGATGAAGGGATAGGGGGTGTGTTCTTCGCTGAACGGGACTATAGGCAGGATTGGGGCCGCTTGCATCTCAACTCACATTCAAGAACCCTGATGTCTTGATTTCCTTGGGATCTTAAAAATTTCCAGAACATATAATTAGAACATTATCTCAGCATTCTGGAATATGAGTGTGGAACAAGGTTGGAATGCAGGGTTACCTCACTGTGCAGGACCATGATTCATTGCACTTTCTGAGCCCTTTTGGAACCGTTTGGACGCTCTGTTTACTAAATACAGCCCTGTGAAGGTTATTCACTCCAAAACAGTGTTTGGCCATGCTTAGAAACATTCTGGATGTCAGTGAAAGAAGTATGTACTGCCAAAATCTCTCTTGAGTGCCAAACTGTTAACATCACAGATGTGCTTGCAGATACACGACTTGTGTTTTTCTCATAGGATTGCATGGTCTCACTGTCGCACAGTAGCTCTAGACACAAACTCATTCGGTAAATATCAGTTTAATATGCCTTTGTTGTGGTGGCTTCTGGCTGTTATGGTTGTGTTTTGGTGGTTTCATGTTACGTGAAGAATTCTAGGCTAGATCTCGTGGAGGGAGACACGGATGTGAAGCACCACCGTGCTGCGATGCCCTTGAACAAAACCCAGATGCAAGGCAGAATGGATTGCTCTGGAAAAGAGAGAGGGAAAAAAAGAGAAAGGGAATGAGAAAATAGATGATCTACATCCCAGAGCCAGAGGCAAACTCCACCCTAATTTCAGTGTCGCAGTTTGTAAGAGAAAACACAGAACTAAAGTTTGAGCTCCTCGCAGGCCTGTAGTTTCTATGCTCCTATTGGATTATTCCGAGAGTCAGGAGCGCTGGCATTAACTGATAAGCAGATTTCAGCAGGACTAGAACACCTGTCAGTCATTGTCCTACACATCCCCTGATCATTGCTTGTTTACTCATGAAATATTTGGGCTTATTGATTATTCTTCCAGCACACAATGCAGCACTACAGCTTTCCCCTGAAATGAGCACAAACTATTCTGAAAAAATTCACAGATTCTCCCTGCGCCTGCTTGTGACCGATTACCGAAAGATTGGGAGATGATTTAGAAATTCACTTCTATGAATGTGTATTTAGTTGATCTATTTAATCCTGCTTCATAAATACATTTTTGTGGATCTGAATGGAAGAACGCTTTATTTCCTTCATTTGTTTTTCTGAATTCCAAATCAGCTTAGTTTGATGTTGGCTGTTCAGTTCAAATTCCAACTCAATACATAAAAGATGCCAGTTATTCATTTCTGAATTTTGCTCAACCCTGGTTTATATTTATTTCCAAGAGATCCCATTTAAAAAAAAATTTGCCAGAGATAAAATATAACAGACAGAGTAACAGCGTACACAGATTAAGAGTACCGCTGCATTATCGGCTCGAACTGGCATTTTGACATTTGTGTTCATGAAATGCCAGGGCAGTGGGTGGCAAGGAGAGTCATGCTAATGCTTGTACATCTGTTATTTGCAGGTTTGCACATGGTCATCCAGGTGTATTTGTGTGCCTGTGTATGTATGTTGATCTAGTATATGTCATTTTGAAGTAGCCATTGATAGGATCTCCGTAAAATCAGCTTTAAATCAGATATCAGCCAACTTTATAGGATTATTTGTGTGTAAATACAAAAAGCATGCAGGTGTAAGTAATAAAACGGTATGACAAATGACATCTGTATCTGTATCTGACAACTTAATCACCAGACCGTCCCGCTGGACAGGCTCAGAATGAGATGAAAAATGGAAGAAATGAAGGCTAAACATAAGGGAGAGAGAAATGTGTTAAGAGCAGATTAGCTGATGAAAAAATATCACCAAATATGGGTTTAAAAACCCTTTGAGCTGCCTACATAGACAGCATTATGGAATTTGAATAACGTCCAATGAGTGCTGTCTAGGTAGATATCTTGCTAGGTTTGTAAACAACCAGGTCATGAATTAATATTTTGCAATAGTTTATTGAAATCTTGAAATATTCTTGAAATATAATTGTAAATGTTTTACAGTTAATATTAATTTAGAAAATAACTCTTCTTCTTTTTTTCCCTTGCATATTAATTCTAGCTCTGTTATGTCTCCACTTTGTGTTTTGGAGAACAAAAAAACAAGGTTGCCATTGATAATGTAAATACGCTTGTCATAGGTAAATTAAAACCGGCAAATTAAAAAAATGTTTTCTAGATGTTTTTATTTAAAAGACTTAACATGTGTGAAGGTCATTCTTGCAGTTTGACTTGCTGCCTAAATAGCAAGTAATTCTATTTACCTACCGAAGCCATTTGTTGCATGGTTAGTGACAATTTATTTGGCAGGAAGTTAAAAAAAAAGGAAGAGAGAGATGAAGAGGCTGATAGATGCGAAGAGAGAGAGAGAGAAAATCTATAGGGGGTGAAGTGATAGGAGAAAGAGAGACACGGGGTCAGGTTTGAAGTGTTAATCTGCTCTTTCTCATTAGAGCCAATAACAGCTGCAGGAAAAAAGCATAACTAGAACATTCATGCAGCACACACACTCAAACACCACATGCAGACACAGGCTCAGACACACATGTCATTCGCACACATTACGAGTGTAATTAAATTGTGTTGCATATACCTTGTGTTTTCATAGAACTGTTCATGTTAAATATTTGAACGAGATTCAAGATTGGAATTTCTAGGAATAAATTTTTTTCTAGGAATTTTTAGAAATGCAGTGTGTCTGTGCTACTTGAGTTTTTTGTGTATTTTATTTATTTGAGTTAGAAT
>JAUMHP010000025.1:1572810-1587539 GCA_032361065.1 Enteromius trimaculatus
AAATTAACATACACCAATAAGTAAATTTCATTAAAAAAGTTTTTTTTTTTTTTTTTTTTTTAAATTGCCTTTCCTTTGTCTTTCTGTCTTTTAATTTTTAAATACGGATTTCTTAATGCATGTGGAGAACACCCAGGGTGATGGAAAAAGTGATTTCTTATTGTTGTGCTATATGCCAAATTTGAAAAATAAATAAATATTAGGAATAAAAATGTGTGATTTCAGTACAATCTTTAAATAGCATGGCAAAGCAGTCAGCATCATCAATATTTTAGTTGTTTTTGCAGCAGCTTTTTAAATAAAAAAAAAAGTTTTATTTTTATTTGGGGCCTGATATGTCAGAATATATTTTTTAAACTGACTTCAGTCTGTGGTGTGGGCTTTTTATTGGGGGAAAAAAGTCATTGGGGTAAATAGGAATCAGAAGTCTGTAACAGGATTTGAGATTTCCTCACAGCTCAGATCCTGATGTCACTTCAGCTGCTGAAGGCACATGTCAGCGACGTGTGATGCTCTTTAGCAGAGAGATGACACAGCTGTCAGCTCTTATTAAGTGGGTCATTTTTAAGAAAGCTGATGTCAACTCGGGGGTGACGTGGAAATTCAGGCTGTGTGTGTTTTGGATTTTTGTGTTTATTTCTCTGCGGTGACAGTGACAGCGTTCGTATGAGCTGATGATGTCAGCACTTCATGTTTTTGTATGAAATAGAGATGCAGTGACACACCAAAGGTGGAGTAATTTTGAGGTTTCACAATTCTTGTGATGGGAGTGCTTTTGTTGGCTGTGTTGGATCCGGTTTTGCTTTCTGCAGACTAAACCTATTCCCAATAATCGTATATTGTGAACCACGTGGTAAAAGTGAATGTGCCTCCCAACAAGTCCACATGAACGCTGGAAATGAAATAAGGATTAACACCAGCACAGTTCCATAGGTTGACCTTATGAACCTAAACGCAACAAAAAATAAACATGGAAGAAACCTGATGTTTTTTGGGGCCAATTTTAAGATTTCAGTATGCCTTTGAAAATCTCATTAAGTGTGCATTTTCACTTTGGGCTAATTCCATACTTCTGTTCATTTGTGGTTCGTTTTAGAAGGATTTGGATTTTTAGGAACAGGATTTCACACTCCTCAGGATTATGTCACCTCTGACTTGACATAACATGGCACCCTTGTGTTAGACAGCCCATCTTTAGCCCTCACACACAGTTTAATGACTGTGTATTAATCATTTATATGGATGTTTATGAATTCAAAATGTTTGGGTCAGTACAAAAACATTAAGCAGCATTCATTTGAGCTGGGAAGAGGTCAAAGTTCTGTGTTGCTGATAAGTTGCTTAGTTTGTATTTATTAATTCAAGATTGAAAATGCTATGAATTGCAAATGTATCAAACCATTCAACATCCTGATGAAATGAAAAGGTCTCGGCATCAAACATGAGGCACTACTTTCCTTTTAATACTTTGTGTGAACTGAAGCATTCGTTGTAGATGTCCTTGAAATGGCATCTGAGGAGAAAAAAGGGAATCAAAGATTGCCTTGCTTTAGTGGCAGGATATAGACCCGTTCCTCTGAAGAGTTTTGGATGTTAATGTGGATTCACCAGGGAGTCACAGACCAAGTGATGAGCTCTGCAGCAAAGCAGCGTCTTAATTGGGTTCCTGTGCCTTCGGAATGAGTTTCCTGTGCTGCCTTTTAATCAGACACGCATCAGCTACACCCCAATATAGATAATCAGCAGAGATGTTAAGATGCAGTATTTACAAGAGGATACAGGCGATAATACTGTCTTGTATTGGTGAGTGGATCTGCTTCAGAAGACCCCAAACATCACGCCTGTCTCTCATGGCACGCAAGGCTGAATTTGCAGAATGATGTTATATTTGTGAAGCTTTCAAAGCTGGAATAACACCTCGCTGAGGTGTGTTGTCAGTTCCAGTATTGACTGCCAAAAGCATTCGATGTCCTTCACAGAGAGTTGTGGGGAATTTAGAGGATCGCCAGGGATTCACTTCAGCCAGCACACTGACTCCTGGGCCGTTTCATACCGTTTTAAGTGGAACTAACATGCAGTGGACTTTATAACGTACGCAAGGTAGTTAACTATAAAAAGAATTTGTCCTTTCCATATCTTCGTATGTTCTTTCATTTCAAGTATAGCTTAGGTCTGTGGTTTTCAAGTTATGAGAACCTATATTTTTGAGGGAAATTGAAATCCTATCTCTGCCAAATCAAACCTGGCACTTAGACAATATATTCTGCAGCCTATGAAGTTTGTCCCGTTTGCTGTCTCTATTTTTGACCTGGGGCCAAGTTTACCAAATAAGCCAGGTTTATTTCAGTTAGTCTAACTTATTGCCAGTTAATTTGGTTTGAAATAAGTCAGGCTATCTGCCAAAAGCCTGGCTTATTTGGTAAACTTGTTTTATGGAACAGGCCCCTGGAGTGTGATGAGATGTTTATGTTCTTGTATATGTATAGATTTGCTATAAATGAGTGGCTGAATGAAAGATTTTATGGCTAGTGCCACATCCAGCATAGCTTGGGCAGATAGGTTGTATGGACAATTACACTGTACATTTTTTAATAAACAAACTAATATTAAAATTAGCATGAGGGTGATTGGATTGCGAAAGTGTTGGTGGGTGAATTATTTCTTCATTATCAGAGCAATGCGTTTTTATTATTGTTAAAGCCATTTTTTTCTGTTATGGATTTTTGCAATTTTAATTAAAGTTTAATTTGTCTTTGCATTTTAAACAAAACCGTAAGAAGTACACATCCATTTTTTTTAAAATACAGCTTTTTTCATTATTCAGCAGAAGTTAAATGGCAAAAAGCTCATTTTACTTTTTGCAACAATTGAATCCATTGTTCAGAATGCTTAGGTTGCAAAATAAGACCCCAAATATTGATTAGCGTTCATGAAGAGGTTTTATTTTCTAGTCTTAAAGAGGGTTTGGAAAAAAATGAACCACTGCCTTTTGTGGAACCACTCATCTACAAGTCAGGCAAATGTATTTTTGTGATTTGAAAGAGCATCTCTCTGAACTTTAATGCCTTGACTGCCTGTGGAGTTGTAAAAATAGCATTGACTAACTGCTAGTTGTTCATGGATTACCAACACTGTGAAGCAGAGCGCATCGACCAGCAGGAGCAAACTATATCTAATATTCACTTCACAAATAACAACAGCAGTCTCACAAGCGAGATGAATTCCTCTCCAACTGCTTGAACGTAACCTGTAACGTGTGCCTTGCCTGGCTTTGTGCAATCCAATTGAATCAAAAGGTTTAATCCAAGTCTTGTCAAGAGATTTGAATACTTTAAATAATGAACAGCTGTAAACGAAGCTTTTATTTCCATCTAAACAAAGCTGTGCGCACACATACAGTACTTAGAGCACATCACATGAAATAAACACACAGTTTACGATTGAGAAACCGAAACTGCTCAGGCTTCATTAGACATTTTTGTAACTGTTCAGTTTATTAGGAAACCCATTTTTACATGCCAGTTTGCCCTTCACACACACAAACACACACAGTCTTTTGGCCCTCAGGCATCAATTTGCTGCAGGAATGGCTACATCTAAACAATCAACACACCTGCCTCTCAAATCCTCTGGACTGTTAAATTCATTACCCAAACAGCTATACAGGTTTGCTTTGTCCTTAATCTAGCTGGCTGAGCTGTGGAGGGAATGTCTGAAATAGCTGCTTTGCGATTGCTTTCCAAGTCTGACCAGCATGGGCAGCTCATATACTGGGCCAGTGGCACCACAGCCCTGGGACATAGAGAAGTAAAATTGACATTTTTGTGCTTGAATGCATGTGAATAAACAAACTCGTATGTATTCATAACCCCTGTTACTGCGTTATTCCAACTTTGTAGTTGTACCAGTGGTGGTTTGTTGTTTGTTCTTTTGCAATGCGTTACCCTTATGCAACTTTATGTCTTGCAATTGCAAGTTTATTCGTCATATTTGCTATCTAATTTTGTTAAGTACGTCTCCCAACGAGGGCCTCACAGAAATATAATCCATCCTTGCTGACCAGATGTCATTATGGAGCTCCTAAATAGCAGGAATTGAGACTCCCACAAACAGAATCTGCCACTGAAAGATCTGTTGCGGCTGAAAGCCCAAATGCATTTGAACTCAAACATGGTTTTATAGTCCAGCTAGAAAGTTTTATGATCTGAGATGCAGACATGAGAGAATCAATGTAACCTCACATGCTGATATCTAAAAGATATCAAAGCTGGTGTATCGTCTTTTTAAATACATTTATTTATTTATTTCCCTCCCCCCAAAATAAATCTTCACATGCTATAACCACTGTGAATAAGAAAGTTCAATCTGAATAAAAGCACACTCTGTGATGTTTACCCTAATAGTCATTACTCAAGCTCCCGCAGGACATGGAGTACTTTTGGATTTCAAAAAGTAAAAAAATGTACCGAAACACAGAAAGGATTTCTCAGAACAGTAAGGTCGTGTTTCACTTCAAGAGCCATGCTCGGGCATAACCACGAGATGAGATTTCAATAGGGTTTATGTTTCGAGCAAATTCGTCTGAGCATTTTTTCCCCCCCCTTTTTATCACTGACTTTGAAGTCAATGGGGCATTTTATGAGTTGGTAAATAATAAAGGTGAATAATTTTTTTAATCAGCGTTTACATTCGGTGAGTTACATGGGTGAGTGGATATGGGTCCAGGTCTTTCGTCATTGTGGTTAGTAAATGTCATGGCCGTACTGGATTTCACTGGTCCACTGAAGATGTTAACGCTGGTTTGTAGGTGACCGCTTTCAAGAGGGCTTCTGTAGGAAACCGATTCGGTGGTGTTTTTAATATTCAGAGCATCACTGAATTTTAACCAGTTGTGTAGGGGTGTAGATTATGATTAATTTAGCCATGGCTGCTTTGTTAGAGTGTATAGTACATATTGGTTAAATGTGTTTGATAAATGACTTAAAAGGTGTCCTTGTTTCACATTACATGTACTTACTATTATGAAAAATTAATGCAGTAATTAATTTAATTTTACTTAAACTAAGTGCAAATAATTGCATATCTCTCTTTTTTTTAAAAATGTAATTAATTATAAATGTCCTTGATGCTGTTATTATTATTCCAATAATTCCTAACACTACTAGTACTGCTACTAATATTAAATATGTTTTCAGTTTTGTTCATTAAGCATTAAGAATTCTAGTACTCAACTAAGCCCCTACTAGAAATAAAATATGATCACTTATTGTCTTTGCTTTCCTTTCTGGAATAAATACCTCAAATACTGTTGCACTTTTTTTCTCCTTTTAGTCCCCAGGCAGAGATATATGTACTTTTAATAACATGCAACATTTGATGACATTTAAAGACGTGACGTTGAATGTTGGCTGCATGTATGTGTGATGAATTCAAAATTAGAATTTCTGCTATTTTAGTCTGCGTACACAAGGTTCATATTTTTATTTTTTGATTTCTTTTGTTAACGTGAGGTAATCATTGTTTGTCACATCTTTTTGTGAAGGGTAAGAAATGAGCTGCTCTTTGTTCTGCACACACAGATACATGTGCGTGACTGGCCCGTCAATGATCTGGAGCTGTTAGTATATGCAAGGAAAGTTGCTGCTTTCACTTGCTAAGTGAGCTTTAATCTGCTATGAGGGGACTTTAAAACACTCAGATCCTCTCACAGATCACGCTGAAGGTCACCGTGACACCAGCTCAGCTTTCTGAAGACCCTTTAGTGTTCACATTTTCATACATGCTATTACACTGCTGAAAGTGAATGTGCAGCTGTGGACTGAGAGAAAAAATCAAATGATCCGTCGTTTATTCAGTTCAGTACCCTTTTACACTTTTCTCACCGCCTTTTGTCTCTTTCTTTTCTTTCTCCTTTGTCCATCCTTCCTTCCTTCCATTTTGTTCTTTCCTTCCTTATTCTTTCTACTCTCCTCCTTCCTGTTTTCTTCCTTCCTCTATCCTACGTTTCTTCCTCATTTGTTCTTCCTCCTTTTGATTGTTTTTCTTCAGTTTCTTTAATCATTCATTCCTTCCTTACTTGGCTTTTCTTTCTTCCTCCTTCCTTCCTCCTCTTCATCTGTTCATTACTACTAATTCCAATTCTTACTCTTTCTACTCATCTCCTCCTTCCCATCTCCTTACTTTTTTCTTGTTTCCTCCTTTAGTACTACTTTTCTCCCTCATTTCTTTTTCTTCCTTTTTTCTTCCTTCCTTGCTTAGCTTTTTTTCATCCTCCTTTGTCCTTCCTCTATTCTACTTTTCTCCTTCATTTGTTCGTTCTCCTGTTATAATCTAAAAAAAAATCTTACTTCCCTTGCTTTTCTTTCTTCCACCTTTGTCCTTCCTTTCCTCCTTCCTCTTCTTCATTTGTTCGTTATATCCATTCTTATTCTTTCTATTCTTCTCCTTCCTTTTTTTAATTTCTCCTTGTTTCTTTTTTTATCTTACATTTCACCCTCATTTGTTCTTCCTTCCTTCCCCTTACTTTTTTCTACCTTATTCTACATTCTTCCTTTTTTTTTTTTTTAATCCTCCTCGTACTTTCTACCAGTTTTTTTTCCTCTTGTATTCATCATTCATTCTTCATTTCTTCCCCTGAAGCACTGTTTGGGCTCCCTGTGGGTATCCAGCCATATCCTAACCATATAGGCAATAGGTTTGTTCCCTTGCAGTGCGACCTCATACTGTATCTACGATTATCTAATGACGTCTATAAATGTGCAATGCATTGTACAACAATTTAGCACTGTCCTCTAGAGAGAGGTATGGTAATATAATAAATGCTAAATATATAGAAGACTGTAAAAATATAGATGGTGCCTCTCATGAACTGGTCGTCCTCCTCTTTCTGTAGTGCGTAAATGTGAGGAGCTCTTCGCCAACACCACACACAGGAACCTGGTCATTCAGTTCCACCTGGAGTGCAGTTATACCTGCCTGACCTACTACGAGTATCGCAGGGCCAAAGAGCACCTGCAAACAGCCCGCGATCTGTCAGGAATTGATGTTAACATGACAGGTAAGAAAAATGATTGTTCTGTGCAGGTGGTTGAAGAAGGGATAAACAGCAATGTGTGACTGAAGTAAATGGAAGATCGAATGAATGAATGAAAGAAGACATGGACGACTCGGGCGTATTTATGGAATGCATGACTGATTGAATAATTGTTTGTCTCTCTCAGGTGCTTTAGGAAAGAGAACTCGGTTCCAGGAGAACTTTCTGGCTCAGCTCATCTTAAATGTGAAACGGAAGGACAGTTCGCCTGTGACCAATTCTGATAGTGCCTCTCTCACACCAACACCTAAAGAACTCTTACCAAAGGTACATATAGGGTCTAATATTTGCTTAATGTAATGACAATGGCAGGTTAAATAAGATAAAATATAGACTATTTTAAATTAAACTGAGCGTAATGTCATTTATTTATTTGTTGGTTAACTATTTGTTCTATTGCAATAAAATTATTTAGCTGTTGTCAGAAGAGAACCATATGCATATGACTACAATATATAATATGAGTGCAATTCTTTATTTTACTGTTCATAATTTATTTGAATCACTTGCATCATTTAAATGAGAGAGGGTTATTTATTTTTGTATTTATACAGTTGTTTTTACTCTTATTTGGCTCTTGAATAGTCGTTTTGGTTACATGAGTAGTCATCACGGTCCCTGCAGGGGCGAGAATGGCGCAGTACTCGTCTCATCCATCAGGGGGTGACATTTTATTCTTGTGCTGAGAGCAGACGTGACATTGAGCTGCAGTGAAGGTCGTGAAAAATAAATTTTATGCAGATTTCCATCTGTCCTGTTTTTTCCCATCTTCCTCACGCTGTCTCTCTCCTCTCACCCCGAGGCAGTGCTTTACTTGTATTGCACATTTTTGGATGGCGGTTGAGTTTTGTCTGGTGTTTGGCTGATCTGTGCAGTGGCATTGCTCTGTCTGGTGTTATCTGCTTTGGCTGCAAATATGACAAATTGGGGACAGACAAAGATTTTACGGAAAATTCCCAGGCCTTATCTCTGTTTCCCCTTAGCTGGCCCCGTTTTATGTGTTGTGGCCTTAAAAAGTGCATTAAATCATTTTTTCCAGTATGACTTGAGTTTGGATTAAATGTGATAAGATCAGTATTGCTTACAAACTCTGAGCTGATAGCACTCCAGTGGGTCTTGGCTGTCGTTTGTCTGCATATAAAAGCTTTACAGGTAGAGGGTCTGACCGTGTGTGAGAGCTGTCAGACTTCATTTCAAGGGACTCGAATTTGAACATCACCAAATTAGATTTTAAATAGGCTAAAACAGAGTCAATGCTGACTATGATTGATTTCTTGATGCTTGAGCTAGCATCATTTTCTCATTTGAGGTAATATTTCAGGAAATATCCCTTCTAAGGAAATTAAAGAGCCAAATGCTTGTTTTGTGACACTTTAATAATGTAATGTTCGACAAGAGGATGAGCAACATTATATATCCTGTTTTTAATACAATAATATGCAAAGTTGCCATAATGGAAAAATGGTGTTTCAGTTGTGATCTGTGTGAAAATGTGGTGATTTTGGGTTCTCATGCCTCAATGTGTGTTTATAGGATCATCAGTTGGGTGATGAAACGGTCCTGAACCAGATTAACTTGGCAGAACCATCTGAACATGAACTTCCGGACCTCAGCGCTGAGGAACAGACCCTTATATTGGCCACATGGTGAGTCGATATGGATATGTCCTGATTCAGTGGTGGCTGTAGTAACAGGACGAGAACAGTTATCGATCACGAAGAGCAATGATTTTGTCTTCAGACTTCAGAACATTTCCTACAGATTGAAAAGCAGTAATGACTATACACAATACACAAAAGTGGCCACTTTTCTATTTTCTATTTGAGATTGCTTGCCACTGCATTTTTGGCAGCATGTTGAAGCCCAATTCACAAGACGGCAATTTCTATCAATATTGTTTATGGCGGTGACTTTTGCTTGGATGTGTCATCTGCGCAAAACTAAGACATTTTTCTTTTTAAATGATGGTAGACTGTGTGTAACACAATGAGAAAAGGAGTTTTTAAATTAAAACTTTTAAAAAAAAATATATAATACTTGTGTTTTCATATTTATTTTATAAATTTAATTTTGAATTATAATCTAATGTTTATTATTTATATTTGAGTAAATTCATTATTTCTTTATTATAAGTAGATGTCAATTAATCAATAAATCAATCACTTTTATTTATATAGCGCTTATATAGCAAACAGTTAAAAAAAAAAACTACTACCCCGACTACTTGAGTAGATATTACTAAACTAAACTAAACTAATAACTGAAAGCAGTAACTATGTACTGAACTTTTTTTTTTTTTTAGTATTTAAATCACTGTTCCTTCTGCTCAGTTTTATTAAAACCGTATTTTACGTTTATTTTAATTTAATCCACATATGAATTTGTAAGTACTGTAGCAAGAATGTTGCTGTGAAGGTAAGTTTCACTTTTATAGAAGAAATAAATCGTCCAGAGGAATTGCATATACTGCCACTGTCAACAGTTCAATGAAACACACATCCCTTTTTTGCCACAAGTGTGTGCATATGTCTCTTGGTTTGTGACCCTTTATTATAGACTGTTTTAGGAGTCTACTTTGTGTATGTGAGATTGAACATACTTCTGAAAATCAGGTTGTCAAAGCCCAAGCCAAACCGTTTTTAAGAGTATGACTTCAACAGGTCCTCTGGCTGAAATGTGCTTAAAAATTCATAGACGCAAAAATCCAAGGACAAGTTGTCTCCTCTTTGTCTCCTCATCCTTGAGATTAGTTTTAATAGCTGTAGTATTTTAGTTCCTGACGTTTAAAGCTGCTGCTCGACATTACTCAGGTTGGGGATGTGTTATTGCTGAGGGTCTTGTTTTATCTTAGTAACTTTGAAGTGCTGCGTCAGGCCTTCGTCTTGCAGAATGTTGTTTTTTTTTTTTGTGCCCAAGTGCACATTGATAGTAGTCTTCTCCATCCTGAATAAAAAAGCGGATGGTCATCCACCCACATCTCAGCCCCGAGAGAAGGTGCGGGGTTCTCCTACACTGCTCTCTAATTAGCTTTGTAGCACCCTGTGCGCCCTGTTTGTTGTAGAAAGGTCGTCATCCTGCCCGACTGGCTGCTAGGAGACAAATTGCAGGCGTGGAATAATTAGCAGGGCGTAATTATACAGGCCAGGGACCTTAATTGGGCTGCGTGATGGTTGAAGGTGAATTATGGGCCGTCATTGGTGCAGTCGAGCAAAACCGCACGTACAGTTTAACGGCATTCTGTTGGAATGCAAGCAACCCCCCATATATTTATTATCCTCGGCTAATGTAAAGAACTCTGACTCAAATGAGAAATTCAGATAGTTATAACTTAAGGAAAGTAGCTGAAGTTACCTAGAATATTGCGTTATGGGTATAATGATAGGATTAAATAATTGAACTGCTGAGTGAGAGTAGAGATGTGCAAACTCATGTTTTATCCTTTTGACTGCGACAACTTTATTTCAATCCAAATGCAAAAAAAAAAAAAATGCATCGAGAAAAGGAAGCCAGTTTTAAGGTCTATCTTTTTATCTTGGTGCTTGGTTGATCTTCATTTTCATTTGTTTCTTTTAATAAGGCGCAAATTACTGAGAGAATCTTCAAAGTAATAATGAGACTTTTTATGCATTACACTAATGTGTCATTATGCAAATAAATCATAATGGAAGGCTTATTTCATAGTTTTTATTTAATGAAATATGTCCCAACTCTTAGCTGGAAGAATAATAGACGAGGCATAAGCTCTTGCATGCACTGGGTTTTTTCAATATTTTAGTTTCTTGACTTGTGAACTACAAAATTAAGGAAGCTTCATGTATGTGCAGATTTTTTTAGACCATGGTTTGTTGTTTTGCAGCATAGACTTTCAGAAGAATAATCCAGTTCACAAGCTAAATGATGAGGAGCTCCTGGCCTTTACGACGGTAAGATGCACGTTTTTCTGTCTTCCTCTCACTGCCAACGTGCAGTTGACACATCTCTTATCAGTACACGCAGATGTATTTTCAGCCCAACAGATGGGGTCCATGTAAACAGGTCTCTCTCATTTGGAGACTGTGTTTATGCCTACAATGTGTCTGTTTACACTAACAAACACAAACCAATGAAAAGGTCTGTCGCTTTGCCAGGAACGTATAGAATTAATGAGGTGTCATGACCTTGTCATTTTAAGCTGCACTGGTCCAATCTAGCACATACGTTTACATAACCCTGCTCAATCTAGTTTCGTAGGTTTATGTCAACACAAGTCATTTAAAAAGATGCTCCAAGTCCTGTAATTATTTATGTATGAACATTCTCTGCAGGGTTATGTAATGGTATGTAAAAGTCTTTTTGACACTTTAACAGTATGCTGTTGAAGATTTGACTTCCAGACTTTGTAATGTCAGAAAGAACTAGATTTGTTATTTTGCCACGTCTTTATATTTTTACATGTAGCTGTTTTTGACAGCTTGGTTGAGAATGATAGGCAGATTGAAAACTGCCCATTTCCTTTCAGCTCATTCACTCAAAACTCGGATTACAGAAGAGTGAAAAACCATCGGAAACCTAAACGTCAGTTATAAGGAGAGCGAAACTCACTTACAGAAACTGAGCTAATGAAGACACTTCTCCGCCAGCAGGCCATATTGTCTTCCTCGATAATCTTTAAGCCACTTCCTGTTAATTTAATTAGTTCAGTGTTTCAACCGCAGCAGCACACGAACGATTTAAAAAGTTTCCCTGAGGGTCACTTCTTTTTAATCTGTAGCGAGCGTCTCACCATTAAGATGTGAAAACAACGATGTGGTTATTCTTATTAGCAAACACTCTCAACTGAAGCACTGCATATGTTCTGCTTAATCGATATGTACCGGGGTACCGCAAATGAAACCCTGCGGCGGAGACGCGCCTGTAAGAACAGTCATGTGCTCAACGCGACCCTGTCTACATCTGCTGTGAACATCATTTTTAACCAGCAGCAAATTAGCATACAAAGAGTTTCTAAATCAGCAACCTGTGCCCACCAACAGCCGCAATTGTTTATCGTCTGTTATTGCTGCGGACAGTAGTGTGTGATTTATATCCGTTTATAAATGTCTCTGACAGCAAAATCAACCACTTCACAATCACAGTTGTGCCTATCGCGCTATTGTGGAGGTGTTGTGTAAAAGCGCTTGTATTCAAGTCAATGCTTTGTATGTGAATATGTACACTACAATATGTGTCTCAGGTCTTATTTTACTAAACATTTTGTGCATTTTCCATAGCTGGCCCAGAAAATGTTCAATATTCAGACTTGTAGACTTGCAGTGAAACAACTTTTTAACATTTTTATTAAATTATTATATACATAGAGTCAAGGCCAAAATATTGCTAAATAAGATATAAATAAAATAAATAATAAAAAAAGCCCTGTGAAAATTAATCTGCATTTTTTTTTTTTTTTTTTTTTTTTAGATTTAAAAATTTCACAAATCTGCCATTTCATTGGCAAAAGAATTTAAAATGGGGGTGGAGGGGGTATCATTTATAAAATAAATATTTCTCTCAAATGCACATTTAAATTGTTACATTTATTTTTGTTGTTATTATTATTATTATTTTTATTATTCATTTGTATTTAAAAATCTCTCAAAAATTACCTTTTCATTGGTAATAATAATTTAAAATGGGGAAAAATCTTTTATGAAATAAAAGTTTTTCTCAAATACATATTTAAATCAGTTTTATTATTATTAATATGTCATAATTATATTTTGTCATTTATATCACATTGTAGTCATTTCCTTACCTTACCATGTATTTTATTTATTTTTTAAATTCTCTTTTTTAAAAAAATAAAAAATTCTTGGTACCTCACATGATGTATTTACTCGCAAACAATCACACACACACAGCTCATATCTTGTGATGTCAGTAGGGTTGAATCTGAATTCTCCTGTTCCTGCTGCTGCTTGTGTAACTCTGTCTGATGCTGTTTGACAGTTCTTCAGCTCATTTTCAGGGGCGATGTTTCAGCTTGTCCTCCTCCTCGGTTGTTTTCTTCTTTTCTAATTTATACTTGTGTTACTGCCCTACCCGTCTTCACAGACTCGGAATCTATTTGCATTCATTAGAAGATGCCTTTCTCTGGCTCTCGGAGGACCTCAGCTACTCCGCCTTGCCTCGCTGTTCAAAGCTCGATATCTTTATTTGTTCGAGCAATGAAGTGAGTCTTCTGCTCTCGTATGTTCGGCTGTGAGCACTTCTCTCTAAAACTCTCCCACGTCTTGGAATGAGGGCAGTTTTTTTTTTTTTTTTCTGTGTTATGGCCAATTGCAATTTTCCCTAAAGTATTAAGTGACTTTCCCAGACAACTTTAACCTTGAGAGGACATGCTCTGATGCTTTGACAAATACCCACACCTGTTCTCATGGCTTTACCACTAAGATGTTGGTGGTCTCTCCTTGAAATTAATTCCTCCTAATCAACACCTTTTAAGATCACAGATTGTCAAGGAGCCCGATTAGGTGTGGTTCTGTGAAATATGGGTTTAAATCCATGGAAGGTTTGACTGTCTGACAGCTTTTGGCAAACAATTCAAAGCCAGCTTGAGTGCGTCAACACCCACCCCAGAGACGTCACCACAAGTCATCAGATATGCCAATCTCAGGTTTGCTTAAGGTATGGGGCTCTGACGGACAGGGCGAAGCAGTGTGATGGATTGGAAATGAGCAGCAAAAAGGGAAAGGGAAGGAAAAATGTGTCTCCAGAGTCTGACCCAGAGGTTTGCATCATATTCAGCAAATGCTGTTAGAGTCAGGTCCCTCTGGAAAAATAATCTACACTTCGAGCAAAGAGTTCAAACAGCAGTTTCCTGTGCCTGATGGAGCTCTGCTTTCTGCATGAACTCGAGTCCATATTTTAAGCAGGTTGGAAACAAAATTAATGGGGTAGAATAGGCCTATGAGTCAGTTTGGGATGAGGACATCCTCTGCCTCTGGACATAATTCAATAGAAATCATTGTAGTCAGTGTAGTTGATGAATTTGTGCTCATAAACACTAGAAAGACATGAAACAATGATTATTTGGGTGGTTTTTCAGCCTGGTTGGGAAAATTGAATCATTTCAATGCTATACGTAATACTTGCCTCATCAGAAAGGCTAACGTTGTTAGTAGAGTACTATTATGGTGACAAACTAGCAGTAAAAAAAAATCACAATGAAGAATTACTTGTATAAATCCTAATATAAAACTATATGACTCCATATATATAATACACACACACACACACACACACACACACACACACACACTCACACACACTCATACATACAGTGGGTAAAGAAAGTATTCAGACCCCCTTTAAATCTTTCATTCTTTGTTATATTGCAGCTATTTGAAAAAATAATTTAAATACATTTTTTCCTGGTTAATGTACACACAGCACTCCACATTGACAGAAAAACACAGAATTGTTGACATTTTTGCAATTTATTAAAGAAAAACTGAAATATCGCATGGTCCTAAGTATTCAGACCCTTTGCTCAGTATTTAGTAGAAACACCCTTTTGATCTAATACAGCCATGAGTCTCTTTGGGAAAGATGCAATAAGTTTTTCACACCTGGATTTGGGGATCCTCTGCCATTCCTCCTTGCAGATCCTCTCCAG
>JAUMHP010000025.1:1594475-1619275 GCA_032361065.1 Enteromius trimaculatus
TCTGTCTGTTTGTCTGTATCTATCTATCTGTCTGTCTATCTATCTATCTATCTATCTATCTATCTATCTATCTATCTATTTATCTATCTATCTATCTATCTATCTATCTATTTTATTTATTTATTTGTTGGAGATTTATTTAATCTGATCGTTTATCTTTCTTTTGTCTCTTTCAGAAACTACTCCACCTACAGAATTTTAACACACTGATGGCTGTGGTCGGGGGTCTGAGTCACAGCTCTATTTCCCGCTTGAAAGAAACTCATTCTCACCTCAGTCCAGAGGTCACCAAGGTGCAACAGTCACTGCAAAAACAGCTGTATAGTTTTCTTCAAGAACTATTAAGAAACTGTTCACTCCCTTGTCCATAAAGTCAAGCTGTCTTTGGAAGCCAACACCTAGTTCTGAAGCAGTAGACGTGATGTTGCTTTTAGGAAACATAGTTTGATTCCTAATCATAGTCAAATATTTAAAAAATTGCTTAGAAAAGTATAGTTTATTGTACGAAAAGGATATTGCAGGTGTTAATTGGTAGATATTTTGTTGTATAGTGCAAATTAATACATTTTGGATGAATTTAAGTGTCAAATTTCAGACCACTATATATGAGAAATGCACTGATAAGAAAAACAAAAGCGAGTGGTCAGACGTGTGAAATCCAGAACGCATTAAAGAAAGAGGTGATTAATTTCAGTCATTTTCTATGCTGTTGACAGATCTGGAATGAAATGACAGAGCTGGTTTCGTCAAAAGGCAATTACTGTGCTTACCGCAAAGCCTTCAGTGAAAGCGAAGGGTTTAAGATCCCAATCCTAGGCGTTCACCTGAAGGACCTGATCGCCGTGCACGTGGTTTTCCCAGACTGGGTGGAGGATGGGAAAGTGAACATTGTGAAGATGCAGCAGCTGTATCTCACCTTTAATGAGCTGGTGTCTCTGCAGAGCGCTGTGGCTCAGGTGGAGCCCAACATGGACCTGATCTACCTGCTCACTGTGAGTTCAGCTCGTAAATCTCCACATTCAATCAAAGCCTCACCACAGCACTGAATCACAGAGTTCATAAACTAAATGAGTGGCTTCATGTCTCTTTGTGTAAAGCTGTCCTTGGATCTGTACTACACAGAGGATGAAATTTATGAGCTGTCGCTTCTTAGAGAACCCCGTAACCCCAAATCTCAGGTAAGATGACAGTACTACCCATGTGTCTCTGATTATTCCCTATCATTTAAAAATTTATAAATGTTTTTTATATATATATATATATATATATAAAATTATTACTTTTATTTGCAAAATATTCATTAAATTTAGTAGAAGTGACAG
Source organism: Enteromius trimaculatus (assembly GCA_032361065.1). Classification (NCBI taxonomy): domain Eukaryota; kingdom Metazoa; phylum Chordata; class Actinopteri; order Cypriniformes; family Cyprinidae; genus Enteromius; species Enteromius trimaculatus. The sequence continues at coordinate 1,595,798 of JAUMHP010000025.1, forward strand.
TAATCACTTATATTGTTTTGAAATCTTGAAAATATAAAATATAAAAAAAACAAAGGAGTAAATGACATTTAAAATATGTTAAAATAAAACTGTATTAAAATAATATTACAATTTGATTGTATTTTTGATCAAATAAATGCAGCCTTGATGAACAGGCCTATCTTATTTGATATGTGTTCACAACCGTAACACCGTAACATACAATTTCTCCCCCCCCCTCTAGGACTTGCTGGAAAGGGTTATTTTTGTAAAATAAAATACATTTCATAACACCCATGTTTTTTATTTCTGCAGCCCACCTCACCAACAACACCCAACAAACCTCTGGCTCCACTGGACTGGGCCTCTGGGGTCACCACCAAACCAGATCCCTCAGTGGTCAACAAACACATCAGAAAAGTAGTGGATGTAAGATGCTGACACCAATTCTCGCTGACGTTTATTAAATCACCGACATCATTTAAATCCAAATAGTTTTCATATTTTTTAAACATATAAATGCCACCAATTGTTTTCCAATTCTATAAGCCAGAATATAAAGGGCTGTTTATGTCGAGCCTATTTCAGTGGCCCCAAACATCCTGAATGGTTTAATCATATGAGTTTGATTATATGGTAGATTGTATCAGTGCACATTTTTATGCCACATACAGAGAACAGTCCAGTCATTTAACAGATATGTATTTAACATTTGCTCAATGCAACACATTCACTAAACTTGAGTATTCCTGTTTTCATTGCATGTGAAGTCTGTCTTTCGTAACTACGACCATGACCATGACGGATACATATCTCAGGAAGACTTTGAGAGTATCGCTGCAAATTTCCCTTTCCTCGATTCCTTCTGTGTGCTTGATAAAGACCAGTAAGTAGGAAACACACACACACACACAAAATGTGTGATTCTTGTAAAAGACCCCTGCAGTGCCAAACTGCTAATAGCGTTTCTTGGCAAGTTTCGATAATCTTTTATAAGGCTGGGCATAGATTCAAGATTGCTCGATGATATTGGAAGGGATGCATTTTCAGCACATCATCTCATTTCTGACAGGGTCGATTTAGTGTGTCTGGAAATTCCTCAAAGGGTTATTTCAAGCGTGCTAAACTCGTAAGCCTGTTTTATCGCTGCAAATGGAGCAGAGCAAGGCAGGCCGACTAAACAACATAGTGATGTAATATTTAAACAACGATACATTTTTAAACAGAACTAAAGTGCAGTGTTTTTTTGAGTTGTGGGAAAAGGCTGATGTTTCTGTATCACTGGATGAACACAAAAGAGTTTATTTGTGTATTTATTTTTAATGATCAGAGAAAATGCATCATGAGTAATGCAGCATTAGTGACTTCAGGCCATGCAGCTACTCGGTGTGGGTTACCTGCTGCTTTGTTTAAAGGCAGAAGGTCATGACTCCCAGTGAAGGATGCACTGCATCAGGCATGCACGGACTCTCTCGCACACTCACAAATTCCCCAGGCGTCCTTTGTGGTTCATCTTTGCCGTTCAGCGCTCAAACCACATTACTAGCGTGTGACTGCATGCATTTCTACTAAACTTTTGTGCTCACACTTATGATTCAGATATCATACTTGACACAGGAAGCAAAGAAATACTGCTTTATGAGTTGGAGGCTATCACTGTGATCTCTGTCTTTTTGTGCAGGGATGGATTGATCAGTAAGGATGAGATGATGGCGTATTTCCTGCGTGCCAACCCGCTGCTGCAGTGTAAGATGGGGCCTGGATTTATTCACAACTTCCAGGAGATGACTTATTTGAAGCCAACGTTCTGTGAACACTGCGCTGGATTTGTAAGAGCTGATTTTATTTCGCTTATATAGAGATACGAAATTTATTCTTTCGTTTCACATCAGCACAATTGATAATGCATGCTGGGAGGTTTCTGCTGTGCAACGCTTATACAAAGTTACTCTCTAGGACTAAAGTGCAGTTGAAGACTTCAGAGGGTTCAGCTCTGTGTGTGTGTGCAAACAAGTGTAACTAGCAAGACCTGAGTTTACCACAAAAACACTGAACCAGACAGTGTTTAAAGGTTATATCCAACCTTAAAACCACAGTGTCTTGCTGTTTTTTTTTACTCCCAGGATTTCTGGCTAGTTACAAATTTTATTGCTGTTCATGTCATTACAGGCCAAGTGGCTGACTGTTAAAAATAATGAAATACACTACCATTCAAAAGTTTGGGGTCAGTAACATTTTCATTTTTCTTGAAGAAGTGTAATACTTTAATTAATTAATTAATCAAAATTCACAATAAAAACTATTTCATTTCTATTCATTGCAGGTTGCTACAAATTCTACATTTATTACATGAATAAATTCACATTTTTACTTTTTCAATTATAATATAATTTAAATAATATATAACAATATAAGCAGCTTTGATGAGCATAAGTATTACCGACCCCAAACTTTTAACGAGATACAGTATTTAAGGTTTTTAGATTATTTATCAAAATATATATATATATATTGTTTTCTGTCATACGTTGTATTTATGTATATAATGCAAACCATTCAGACATTTTTAAGGGTACTTTTGAGGGTCACTGTATACAAAACATCTCTGGCCATAGTCACACAAAAGTTGTCTTTCCTACTAACACATTTCCTGTTGCCACTGAACTGAATATTCTCGCCTGATGAACTATAGAATAAGTGTATACACTACAGCAAGTGTTTAGTCAAAATTACTGCTGCTCAAATTGTTCTGTATTTACACAGTTGGTTGGACAGGAATCCGCTGAGTTAACACACACATTCTTTTAAACAGACGTTCTGACACACACACACACACACACACACACACAAAGATCCATCTTGTCACACTATATTGCACAGGATGGGTGCAACGTGTGGAAGTATCCTGTTTATTACTCATGATTCTGTGTACAGAAAACCATAAACTCAAACGGCATGAACTTGCTGCTTCTGTCCCTAATTCATAATTACTCACATGCCTCTCTCTCTCCATTTTGTTCTCTTCGCGCCCTTCCTCTTCACCCCATTGTCCATGTTTTCAGCTCTGGGGAATTATTAAACAAGGATACAAGTGCAAAGGTAAGAAATAAATAAATGGAGCAAATCACAATAGATGTTTGAACAGGGCACTAATCTTGTAAATTCACTATTTGTTTCTTTTTTGTTGTTGTTGAGTTAGTTGATATTAGTGGCTTGTTAGATAACCTAAATCTCACATTTAAATAAATGCATATATGTGTAATATATATATTTTTTAAGATTAATAGATATTTTAAGCTCATTGTATACAATTGTCATGTAAATATCCATATAAATACGCATTTTTTGTTGTTTGCTTTCAGACTGTGGTGTGAACTGCCATAAACAGTGTCGTGAGCTGCTGGTTTTGGCGTGTCGGCGTCTTCCTCGGTCCACGTCCCTGGGCAATGTGTCTCCTGGAGTGCTCACACACAGCTCTTTACCCAGCAGCCCCAGCCTGCCCACCTGTAAAGGTGAGAGGGACCTTTTATCAGAATTATCCTAAAACCAAATCGATACCTGTTCTTGTCTTTTTGATCAACTTCAAATGTGTGTATATATATATTTTTTTGTTTGCCAGACAAAGCTAAATTTATTTGAGAAGCAAAATTGTGTGAAAACTTATTGATCATTGTTTATACATAAATCAAGATATATTCAATACTATTCAATTCCAACTATTTTCTTTAATTTATTTGAAGGACATTTGTTTTAAAAAGTCTTAATAAAAACAAGACAAAAACATGTATATGTTTTTTCTGACAACAAAATATTGAATAAATATTCCCTTTGCTAACATTCTCTCGTCCTGTTATTGCACAGATGACGACGAGGTGTTTACATTCCCTGCCATGTCGTCGTCATCAGGCTCTGACCTGGAGGGAAAGTCCATCACCCTGATGACCGGTTCAGCCCAGCGCATCTCAGTGCGGCTCCAGAGAGCCACCACCAGTCAGGCCACGCAGACTGAGCCCCTGTGGGCAGAAAACAGCTGGGGGGCTGTCGCAGACATTGGGTCACACACATTCCCCAAAATGAGATACAGGCCACACCGTAAAGCATCCAAGAGCAAAGGCTTTGCTCGCTGGGAGAACGACACGCAGAGTTCGGCAGCGGCAAGGAACAGCAGGAACTCCCAGGAGCACAGCGAAGAGTCACAGCAGAACGGACTCACAGAAAAACATGTGAACAAAACCAGGACCTCTGAGGTATGACTGAGAGAAAAGCACTTTTTGAATCCTGAAATGATCCTGTAGCTATTTTTAAAGCTGCGGTGTGCTGTCCTCGGTTTTGTTTGAGCTGGAAGACCTTGTGAATCCCACAGACCGCCTTCTTGTTTCACTATCATTTAATTCCTACATCTCTTCCAAGGTCCTGAAACATCTTTTTATGAAACTTTGCTCCCCTGTTGCCATGGAAACACCAATGTTTTGCGGTCTGGTCTTTTGTCGCTCTAGAGATAATCTTCATCAGGGTCCGCAGAGCCGAGAGCGCCGCAGCACTCACGCTGATGGGCCTAAATATGGAGTAGCACTAACCTGAGTAGGGCTCTGGGCTGTTATTTTAGGACCTGGCAGACACTTTGTTTTGGGTTAAAATGCACAGCATATGTCTGACCAGGATTGTGTTGCTGTATTTGTTAAATGCAGATCTCAGATGTGTTATTTAAAGAACCGGCTTTAAAAGGCAGGGTCACTTGACACACAGGGATTAGACTGTTGATGCACCTGTCAGCATTACAATGCAGAATTGGTTTTTTAAGCAGTAATGCATGTTAGAACTGCATGTTCAACTAACTTTCAACTTTTTTTAGGCAGACATATAAAACTGCAATCATTATTATTAATATAATAAACAATTTTTAGAATAATAATTATAATATTATAGCAACAACTGTAATTTGAATAGCTTCTGTTATTAAAAAAAAATAAAAAAAATATTTTACTTATCAAGATGGCATTTATTTGGTAAAATTGGCAGTAACTACCGTAATATTGTAAAAGTAAATAAATATTTATACATAAGTAAACTAAATAATTTCTTGTTTTAAAAATATAAATTACTATGTTTTCTGAAAAAGTTTTTTTTTTTCAAATCCACAAAATAGCAGTGTAAACTGATGTGACAGGTAATATAATCTAAAACAAAACAATCAAAACTTATTACTAAGTTGTTCTAAACCGTTCTGGAATGTTTTTATCCAGTCTCTAGAGTGTTAAGAGTTTACTTACTTCCCGCCAAAATCCCGAATCGATACTGAGAACATCCTGAGCAGGCAGCGCTAATTATTTCCCCTAAACAAATGAGTCATGTGTCCTCATGATCTTTCGCTGTGTGTTTTCAGATCAGCTGACTTGACTGCTCTGTGGGCCCATGCAGGACACCCTGGAGCCTGTCAGGACCTCGGCCCAGAGGGCTGGCCGCTCTCGGGGGCGTGCTGGGGTGCCTCATGCCTCCAGTGGATCAGGAATAGGGCCACTATTTCCACAGCCACAGTAAAGGAGGGGCGGCAGGCAGCCCGCTGACTGAACTGGGGGAAGGGTTGCATCAAAGGAAAGGTCTCAGACTAAGCAGAGAGTGACTGCGCTGTGCTGTCCTGGTTGGAAATCTAACTAAGAATCACTGGAAGCTGATGTGACGGAGACATCAGCGTGATAATAGATGAGTGAGCCAGAGTATTTAAGGTATGCCATTGACGCGTTTGCCACGCACGCTCTGATTTTCGATCTCCAAAAACACTACTCTTAAAGGACATAGTGCGTGTGAAGGTTATATTCAGCCTGTCTGAAGTCGAACGTGGAACTGGGAAAGATGAAGATGAACGTATGTATGATCGAACATTAAAACACTAACTTAATTTATGTGTTACCCAGCAACACATTATGATCTGAAGTGGAAGGTACTTTGAGTTTTAAAACCCCTTACCCCAAATATAATTACAAAAACCATTTACATTGTTTTTCAGAATGGTTTGCCCCATTGTTTTGTCTCCTGTGCTGGAGAAAATGCAGACAAGTAACCTCTGACCTTATGCATCATTACATCAGCGCTGCTTAGCAACATTAATAGCTATGTGAGGTTGAAATGATTTTTATATATATGCATGAATTCAAAGACTTAAATTCAGCCGACACAGGTGTGCCGTCAGCCAGGTGTTTATATGGCCTCTGTTGCTAAGCGCCAGATGAGTCCATCGATAGTCTGTCGCCAAGGCAACACGCCGTCCTTCAGCGCCATATGTTCTGAAATAAGTTTGACACCCAGACATCTCGGCTCAGTTAGAGCCCGACAGCCTCAGATGGGACAAGCCTCATACGATCATTTTTGCTGACAGAGCACAGGTGGATCAACTAAGAGCTAAGACAAACAATAATTATAGTGAGTTTTTAGCCTATAGGATTAGATGCTCTTCTGGCGACACAAAGGCAGATTGCACAATTACACTTCCTCAAGAAATGAGCATTCTGTCATTATTTACTTACCTTCATGGCTTTGTGACGGAAATGAGTGTAAAATCTTATATTTATGAAAAATGAATGAAAAAAGGCTGCCCTTTTTTTGAATACAATGAAGTTAATGGTGACCTAGTCTATCAGGCAAGATTTTCAGTGAATATCAGTTTACCCTAAAATAACAATTTTGTCATTAATTACTTTCCCTTATGTTGTTCCAAACCTGTAAGACCTTTGTTTATCTTAGGAACACAAATGAAAGCATTTTTGATTAAATCCAAGATCTTTCTATGTACTGTATAAGTATCGTTGTTTCCCATTTACATTCACTGTATGGAAGATAGCAGCTTAAAAAAGTCTTAACAAAAGAAAGTCATATATGGTGAGAAACAACACACGGGGAATTCATTTAAAAAATCTAAAAAAGCTGAATTAATGTTAAATGCCAGTGATTCCTGAAACTGCTGAGAAACCTTGACGTGTAGCCTAGTGCTGAAAGTGCTTACCTGTTGCCATAGTCATTAGATGTTAAAGGCACATGCTAAAAGTAGTTCACCCAAAAATGAAGATTCTGTCATTGTTAAAATCACCTTACTACAACAACATCACGTAAGTTCATACAATGAAAACATTTAAACATATAACATACTTTTTAAACTTTTTGGCTTAACCATCCCTGTAACAATTTAGGCATGACTTTCAGAGCCTTAAAGTAGCAGAACCTCCTGTGGGATATTTCTAATACTGTCTAAGTGCTGTCTTTCACTTGTTGATAAGTGAGAATTATTGCTGAAGTGTGGAGCGCACATTATTTGATATACCAGCTGCAGTCATATCAGCACAATTTCTTGCGCAAACATCTTTACGTAATACAAGCTTTGCGAAATCAAGAGATGTGTATTGAAACAGTGATGACTCTTGCCACTTCTGGGCCTTAAGGAGATACGGCCAATAATTACTGCTGTAAAATGATCAACTTTGTCATTGCTGTATTGTTTGTGGTCTTATGAACGGTCATGTTTCTGGTTGATGCCAGGTTTACATGAGGGAAAGGTGTACATTAACTACGTTTTGAATATCAAGCTTACAGACCTGTTTGTTGCCAAGGTTCTCGCTGCACTTATTTTTTTCCTCACTAAATTTCTGATCTTCACTATATAAAAAAGCAAAAAAAAAAAAAGCAATCTAATTATTGTTAGGTTTTTACCAACGCTGAAATAAGGTTGTAAAGAGAGCAGGTCATCTCAGAATCTCAGGGTTGCCAGTGAAGATAAGCTTGACCTGGAAAACTGAATATTAAACATCAAGGGACTTCTACCATCTCGACTGGAATATTGGACACCATTTATGTAACTTCAGCTGGAAAAAACAACAGTATTACATTTGAAGTATTTATAGTGTGTTTTTAAAGACACAAAAAACTGGATTTAGATTTGAACAGTCTGCTTCGACTAGATTGAGTGTAATTGAATGTGTCATAAAGAAATGGTCTGTGATTCTTTCATTGCACTGTTACAATTTCCTTGCTGTTCATGGAAAACATCAATAAACACACTACCCTAAAACTGACTAATCACAACTCTTCAAAACTCTTCAACACAATGCTTTAGCTTTTAAAAAAAAACTGTGTTTGTGTTTAATGATTCCTAATGACTGATTTAAAACTGTGATTAAGTGACTTTGAATGTTTAGAAAATTGTTTAGGCCATTTTGCTGGTATTAAACAAAAACAAATTGCTGTCTGTCACCCCCATGTGGCCACTGTATTTGTAAGCATGTCACAACCACATAGGAATCTGCATAGTTTCTGTAGAATTCTTGTATTTAACTTAAGTTGTTTTGTCACTGTAACTTCTGATATTTTATTGCCACTGTAATGCAAGAAAAAGAATCTTTATTTCAAAAAGATTTTTCTGTGATTCTAAAAATAAATAAAAAAATACACCAAGACTGAGCTCTTCTCTTAAAGGTTTATTTAATCATTCCAAAACCTTTAAACGTAAAGGTGAACTGCATCCACTCTTACCCAAACCAGCAGAAAGCTCAAAACAAGTCAGTCAATCAGTCTCAGGGCTTCCACACAGTCAGCAAACGAACATTCACACGGGAGCGTCGGGAACTCAGCTGACCTTTTATTCATACGTTAACAAAATCTCAAACAAACATTTTCAAGTGCTTCTCGTTGAAATGACAGGATGGTCACTGACAACTAATGAAGTCAAAAGTAATATTTCCATAAATAAAACTAGAAGAACAAAAGTTTGATCACTTCCTGGTATAAGGCTTCGTCAGATTCAGAGTTGGGGCGGCAGTAGACTGGACCGGTGTCAATCATCAATGAGGAAGGAAGAAGAAAACCCCAGCAACACACCAAAGTTCATCCTTGGAGATTTTGGCAACCCAAGCTCGCACTTCCAAAATAACTAAAGTAGTTTAAATGGTCTGCTGGAAGTAGAACCGTTTAAACCAACCGTACACATGTAGAAGCGCATTGTTCTTTCAGAGGAGATCTCTGTAAAAAACTCCAGAGGCACCATGGGAATGATGAGATGTAATGCCTGTCTGCTCATTTAGAGGCCTGTGTCTCTCTCATTCTCCCACCCTCAGAGAATTGTGGGTCCATTTAGAAGCTATAGATCGCAGTAACAGTCTGTTTTCAGCTAGTAAACTGTCTTCCCTGGCCAAAGCCAGCCTGGTTATACTGTTGCCCTCCTTGCTGAAAGAATTGCTCAAATTGCCCTCCTTGGTTGTAATTCTGCCCTCCTCTTCCACCCCATCCTCCTCCCTGCCCACTTCCTCTTCCTCCTCCTCTTCCTCTACCCCCACGCCCACCCCTTCCTCCTCTCTCCTGGTGTCGTCCTCCATCCTGATAGTATCCCTCATGCTGGTAACCCCCACCTCCACCCTGATATCCACCTCCTGGGTACCCCGGTCCTTGTTGGCCTCCTTGATAGCCCCCTCCTTGGTATCCTGAGCCCTGCTGGCCTCCTTGATAGCCTCCTCCTCCATATCCTCCTCGATATCCACCGTCCTGGTAATGACCCTGGTATCCACCTCCACCAGAGCCGTCCTGCCAGTTCCCCTGCGCTTTACCTCCACGGTGGTCTCCTCTCCCAACTCTGCCTCCACCTCCTCTCTCATGACCTCCACGGCCACCCTGCTGCTGATCATATCCACCTCGTCCACCACCTCTTCCTCCTCCGCCGCCGGAGTAATACTGTCCTCCACCGCCCCCTTGTGGACCATCCTGACGTTTCTGCCACATGGGCATCTCAGGAGGTGGTGCTTCGATCTCATTGGGTCTCCCTCCTCGATCCGGAACACGACCCATCAGGATCTAACAAACACAAGAATAATAAATTCACTGTTATGTACACTGCAACTTAGCCTTTTACTTTTAGCAATAAAACTAATACTTTTGTTCAGAAAGAATGTATTAAATTGACTACAAGTGAAAAAATCCTTAACATTTCAAATAAATGCCATTCTTTTGAACTTTCTATTTAAAGAACCCTGAAAACAACACGCATCAAGTTTCGAAATAAATGTTTTTAGAAGCTAATCTGCATATTACAATGATTTATGAAGGATCACAAATGCTAAAACTTCAATTTTGGCATCATAGGAATATAATACATTTTTAAACATATTAAAATATAAAACACTTATTTTTTTAATTGTGATAACACTTAACAATATTATTGATTTCACTGCATTTTGATCAAATAATTGTAACATATAAAAAAATCTTATCAACCCTTAACTTCTGAAATTGTGCAGCAACAAAACAGTCAGTAATAACATTCATGTACAAAGAGAAAGTACATTCAAATCTAACCCACCTTGTTAATGGCACAGGCGGTTTTCTCCCGGATGTGACCACTGCTGGTTCTCAAGATCTTTGATAAATCTTCTCTAGCAGCAAACAGATGAGCCACAGACACACAGGTTTTAGTGGCCAGCATCACTCGAAGAGGCTGGTACACTTTTGAAAGTTTATCAGCATGTGTCTGCATAGAGATACAAAGCTAATTTAAAATTTAATTCACTTCACATTTTTGCTCATTTCGTTTCATGACATACATAAAGTAAAGCAGAGATTCTTGTACCTTGGCTCTTTCTGACCAGCCAAAAGACTGCACCGTCACATCCAGTCGTTTAAGCAACATCTTTCTTCTGACGTCATACTCATTCACAAGTGCCTGGTTTATTGCCTCAATTTTTTCCTGGAGATTTGAGGAAAAAAATAGTTAGTTGGTTAGTTTGATGCATTTAGAGGATAAAAATACAAATCTGAACTTACCCAATGTACAGGCCCCAGTGGTTTCTTCAGCAGAGGTTCTCCTATATGAGATGGAGGAACCTTTGACAAAGCCTCCTTCAGCTGTGGGACAATAGCATTTGATTAGAGCACACAAACAAACAAAGATTCTAATTGTACATGTACATGAATTCTCATGCGAGCACAAAAGATTTTTATGCTGTAAAGTATCAGCTTCACAACAGATGCATCATTCTTATGTTGATCAATCCGGATTATTCTAAATGGAACGTCTAACTGCAGTTAATAGTTAGAACTGGCTGTGAATATGATAAATTCATATCCCAATATTTTTCACTGCATTATACTGCGATATGAGAAAAATGGAATCACATTTTAGTAGATTCAGTTCAGGGGGGATATCTCTCTCAGATGACAGTAATGACAAAAAACATCAAATATTAATAAAGACAGATATATAAAGATTAAAATAAAGTAAAACATTCAAATTAAAATAATAAATACTATAACCACTTATAAATAATAACACATGGGGTTTTCTGCACAAATACATTATACATTAATATAAATCGAGTGTAAAAAAAAAAAACTCACCTTTTTCTCAATACCACTGAAGAACTGGAACATGGTGATGTTAGGAGGAGGTTTGGACATGCCCAGAGCCATACAGATGCCCTTTAGCTCCATGAAGACTTTACTGCCGCCTGTCTCCTGCTCTTTCTTCTGGGGCTGGTTGATTAGGATCATTCTAGACGACTCAAGCTCGGAGATCAAGAAGCCTGAAAGAATTGTATGAATATGAAAAAATATTTAGAATGTCAAAGGATCTTGAACCAGAGTTATTTTATTCATACTTTAAATCACTTATTTTTGTATTTTACATTTTCATTTGTTAGTATTAGTAATTAAAGTGCCTCTATTATGCTTTTTAAAAACCTGATCGTTCATGCAGTGTGTCGGTTAACATTCATTTTTTCAACAACACCTCAGCAGTACAGTCTCTTGTTTGTTTGCATCATTTTACTGATGACTGCTTTTCCAATCTTGGAGTATAACGTGATATTCAACGCTTGGTCTTAAAAGACGGATCAGTGCCCAGTTTATTTGGACCGGCTTGCTCCTCTGAACTTCTACCTGCAAGTATGATTAATAATTGATGATTGTATTTTCTAGCGATCGTTCAAAATACGTATTTGTATACGTCACGCTGTGTAACCGGCTAACTAGTGTTTCTGTAGTTCTGTTGTTCAGCTGCGGGCTTAATGTAGTCTAAACATTGTGATTGATGCAGCTTGACTGTCGGTCGGTCTCATTAGTTTAAGTAATGATAAACAATGTTTACGCAGTGTCATGCATTATACAATGTTGAAGTTCACAATGTAGAGGTGTGTCTGATTCACTTACAAAAGCAAATTGCGAGCACTTTCCACAGTAGTCCTTGCTAACTACAGTTATTGACGTATTCTCTCAGAAAGCACCTCTAGTAATGTCAGAAAGTATAGTTTTGGCACAAGCTCTGTGGTCCGCTGTAGCGGTAGACCAATCATAAAGGACTGCGCCATCTGACCAATCACAGCAGTGAGGGCTCACGGAGAGGCGGGGTTTAGACAGACTGATTCTTCAAACTGCTTCACACGAGTCGTTTACGAATCATTTGGAAATGGGGTAAAATTAAATTATTTTTGGAGAAAACTAAAGTGTTTTTTGACTGCATGCATGCAAACTTGTTTTTAAAGACTCATAAAGCAATATTAGCAACCTTTAAAAAGGCATAAAGGGGGCACTTTAAGTTTCCATTACCATTTAGCTTTACAGTTCAAGTAAAAGAAAAAAGAACATTTTATTTATTTTAGTTGACTTTATTTATTATCATTTCAAATAATAAAATTCACCAACAGCCCCGTTTTTAAAAGAGTTCTGAAGATTCACAGGAATGATTTTGTTTGCATACTCAGCAGTAACAGGCAGTTGTTTGCATTCAGCAGACGTTTGGTGACCTCTCCAGTTATAAGAGCAGGATATGGACAGCACAGCTCAGCTAAAAGACCACTCATCTCCAGCTGAAACCCCTCAGCCTCGCTCGGACCTGCACAAGCCACACCCCAAACAAAGAATTCACACACTGACTGACACTTTCACAGTCTTGTACATTATATTATATGTGCTAGATCACACTCACAGTTGGTTGCCTGCACATTCTCCTCTAGTTTGCAGTAAAGCCTGAGTTCAGACACAAGCCAGGCACACAGTTTAGTGAACTCTGGAGATGCAGCACCACCCGTCACAGCTGTCTCAAGAGCTCCGTCCTCTAGGAGTGGACCCTGGTATCTGCAAACACACACATACACACTTTTCAGATCAGGTCATTTGCTAATGTTTGTATTTCTCTATGGTCCTAGATCATTCTGCACTTGCCCTGCCATTTAGAAGAATGAGAAGTGACACGTTGATGGTGCAATATCTAAGCACGCTTACCTCTGGTATATATTTTGAAAATGCTAGACGTTTTTAAATTAAGAAATAAGACATTATACTATAGAGGTTAGTAAGTATCCTCAAAACTTTTACATCCAAAGGCTTATAAACTTACCTAACGACCTAACGTTACCTATCAGTTCTTCACTGATTCTAGAACAGTCTGCAGATTGACAGATCTATAGCTGGGAATGTGGTGACAGAGGTGTGTTCATTTAGGCTATGATGATTCAGGCTATTTATGGCAGTGGACATATTTGAGATATTTAAACACTGCTGACGCAGCACGGCCCAATCACTTCATTGATTATATAAATCATGCTGTCAAATACATGTGCCAATATCCCCCGCTGATGGTATGACATACAACTAAGCACGGCTACTGAGGAATAAAAAAACATTTTAAATTAATCATCATTCACTTAAAGTTGATACAGTTTATAGAAGTTCAGAATAGGGAACAGTTATGCGTCTCAGATCATGCAGAACACCACCGGCGTGCCGGGACATGCGTGCACGAGCTCAGATTTATGCCGTTAAAACATAAAATTAAAACGGCCGATGAAGCAAAAAATATATATGATAGCAAGAGATTTGATTCACCTACCCTAGGTCCTCCAAGGAATCAAGAGTATCAGTAAACTCCATTGTAAATTACTCCCTCTGGCAGCCGTAATGACTGCAATGCTGGGTTGGCATAATGGGGTCCTTACAGCTCCTGTAGGCGACCAGAAACATGCCGGATACGTTTTATTAGTTCTTGAGAAAATGTTTTAAATGAATTGTATTATTAAAATAATCATTTAATTTGATCGTTAATGTGCTAAATATATATTATGAAATCTGTACATAGCTTTTTATTATTTGAATTAGTGCCATTTACGCTGTTTACACTAGTGCAAGTTACGTATTATTTATAAACTTATATTTGTCATTGAATTAAAAAGAAAAGAGGGCTTTTAATTTTTCTTAAACATTTTTACATTTGTTATTGTTATTTGCTACTTCACAAAATCCCAAGGAACCCAATATAGCCCATTGTTTGCATGTGTGCATCAATCTAAAAGAGGAGAACCAAATTACAATATGGCAAAAGGATAACATCAATATTGTTTATTATTGTATGTGTTTGTCTTCATAGCTAAATAACGTAATTGCTGAAGTTTTGAACTGGCAACGTTTTGGACAAGAGTTTGTCAGCTGCGCTGTGATTCCAGTCCTGCAGGCGGCGCTGTGGCCGCGCTCGGGCTCACGTAGATACACAGGAGCTTAGAGAGTGAATGAAAAAATATCCTTGTTTAAATCACACATGAAGTGATCAGATATTTATGCACAAAAATGTATCGAGGTACGTCGAACCCGGATTATCACCGGCCACCGGTACCCCCGTCAGGGTTCGGACACCCCGCGCCATCTTTTGGACCTCCGCCGTTCTGCCCACCTTTTGGGGTTCCTCCAGGGCCTCGATACTGCGCTCCGCTGCCCGGTCCTCCTCCAGGACGCCCGTATGGAGCAGGGAATGAAAACTACAACAGAGAATCGTTTTACGAGGTGTGTTTTTTCGGTCCTGTCATAAACGCAACGTGCATCTTCTTCTTGTAGCATTGTTTGCATCCACCTGGTGAAATGCTAAATTTATATATTTGATTTAATATCACATATATTGTATATAACCAATATCACTGGATTCAATATAAAAATGCATTTTCAGGGCAGTAAGTATAGTGCATTAGTATTGCATGTTGGTAATTGAAAGGCAATCTCAAGCAATGTGCTGTAGTGTCATGCTTCATTTAAATCTAGGGATTGCAATGGCACTCATTTGTTTGATAAGTTAAAACCTATTTAGGTTTAAATGGCAAAAATCTAAAATGGCATGTGATATTATTGGAGTCTTCAATATAAATATATTTGTCAGTGTGTTTTGATATTTTTGTTTTTCTTAAATTTCTTTCCTCCTTCGGTAGAACCGACCCTTCACCAGCCACACCGCTGACCAAAGTGGATCCATGCTGATCAACTCTCTGCTTACGTCTTCAAATCAGCATCAGCTTGGTCAAACCTCACAGAATTGGTCAACCAAAAGTCTAGATGAGCAAAACCAAGAAGTCAGGTATGAAGTACTAAAAGAACTATAGTTAAAAAAGTACTTTATTTCTGTGATTCAAAGCTGAAGTCAGCCATTACGCCAGTCTTCAGTGTCACATGATCCTCCAGAAAGCATTCTGGTATGCTTATTTGGTACTCAAGCAACATTTACTATTGTCAATATTGTGTATAAATATATATAACCTGTTAGTTCTGAATCCAATGTGTTTCAATAAAGGAAAAAGGCAGAAGAGTTTCTCAGAATCCTGGAGGCAAGTGACCGGATTGAGCTGCCTGGAGATAAAAATGATAGTGGTGATCGCACAGCAGACAAGCATTCCAGCCGAACACGGAGCCGGAGCAGAGGGAGGAGCCGTCCACGCAGTCGCAGCAGGAGCCGTGGAAGGAGCCGGGCGAGAAGTCTGGCTCGGAGTCGTGGAAAGAGTCGGGCTCGCAGCAAAACACGCAGCCGCAGTCGAGGAAAAAGCCGCACGAGGGCCAAAAGTCGTGCGAGGAGTCGTAGCCGCAGCCGCAGTCACGGGAAGAGTGGAACACACAGTAAGAGTCAATCACGCCTGAGCCCCAGCCAGACAAAACAGGCTTCCAGAGGAGCTGCTGAAGGCAATCACAGCTCTAGCAGCGGAGTCAGCCTTGGCAGCAGTGCCATGCCTGATCTGTTTCATGGACTAAAACAGATCCTACAAAACAAAGATCTAGACAAACACCTTCCTTTGGTCAAGAATGCCCTCCTTAGAAGCCAGGTGCGCAACACTATTCCGTCATGTTTTGAATTTAAGTTTCTATGGTATTTGGTTTGCAGGTAATTACATGGTGTTTTATTAAAGCTACACTAAATCCTTTTTTTAAATTTAATTATTAATGAAACGATATAGTGTAATAAAAAGCTGTTAAGATAATTTTGCAGGGATTTGCATAAATATCTCATTCCTGTGTGCTTGTAATATATTTTCTGTAAACGGAGAAATGGAAGTCATATATAATTCAAATGACAGATCTTTGGGGAATCAGCAGTTGTGAAAACAAGTATACAAACACATAATGTAGCCTAAAAAAACACAATACAATGCCATTCATACAGATAAATATGTATGGTTTGTAATTGAAAAAAGTAAATACACTTTAGTTTATTAGTCTGACATAACCTTTTATGAATGTAAAAAACAATGATATTCATGAATTTAAAATGCATCATTTAAAAGAAAAATATCTTCAAAAATATATTTGAAAACATTTTTTTAACTATTAAGATGTGTTCAGGGTAAAATATTATTTTTGACACTTTTAGAGACAATTAATTTGAACTTTAAACCAAATTGAAAGAGTCAACTTTAAGAAACTGTACAATCCTAGACCCTTTTCTTTTTACTATTTTGTCTTGTTGACTTTCAGGCCATTTAAACTTCATTTACAAGTAATGTGAAATGTGTTTGTCTTCTAAACAGAGTACTGATGACACAAAGGGAATGTTTCCAACTAATCAGTATGCAGTTAGAGGCTTCCAGAACCTAGAACCTGAAACCTCAGCTGAACTCTGTTTTGGTTCCGTGCTTCCTCATGAGAGGGCTGGCGGAGACAGCGGCAGCTTTTCCAATATCTTATCCTGGAACACACCCAACCAGCAGCCTGAAACCAAGCCTGCATTCCAGACCGTTGAAGATGAAGAGAAATTCCTTTATGGAGAGGAAGAGGAGCGATCCAAACCTCAGGCTGTGACCGTTCCGTTGGCCCAGACGAGATCTGTGAGGTCTCCGGTTCATCATCTCAGTAAAGAACACCAGACTCACAGTCTCCAGGAACCCAATGCACATGTCATGCCTGCTAGTGTGCCGCCCGCAGCTTCTGGCACAACAAAAGTCACTCCAGAAGAATGCGAGAAGGTGAGAACCCTCCTGAGAACCATCGGCTTGAATCCAGGCATGGCTGACATCTGTAAAATGGCTGCTAGACTAAAGGAAAAAAAGGAAGAACATGGAACGCCTGCTTCGCTTCTGATGCTCAAACCAACCCTGGAGGCACTGCAATCACTGTCCAGAGGTCAGAACCGGCATGTGTTAGGTTTTTTACTGTTTTTTTTTTACCCAAAGTGAAACTTGAAAGTTTGATAAAGACCAAGCAGTATTCAGTATGCAAATACAGAGTTTTGAGTACTGAACATTCTAGCCATTTGTGAACGAGGCTTTCAAACTATTTTAAAAGTCTTTTCAGAAAAGTAGGTCTATGCGTAAACTAAAAAGGCTAAAATGATCTAAAATGTCCAACAACAAAAAAAAGTTTGAATGAATCTGTACCACATTTGGTTGGAATTGAATTAACTGGTCTTTTAAGTTGTAGAATTGTGTCAGGAGATTCTTGAAAGTGCATTTTAAGAGGCTGCGTTGCATCATAGCTGTTGTTTTGTTCTTGATGGCTGTCAGCTGTTTGAAAAAAATGATAAAAAGACCAAGAAGACTTCACAAGAACCTTGTGCTTGTAATGCATTCAACCTTTAATGTCTTCTTTCAGCGACCAAAACTGAGGATAGTAGGAGTAATCGCTCCGGAAGCAGCCATTCCAATCACGATTCCAAGCGCGACGAGAAGGTATTCATGCATCACTACTCTTTAAGTTGTTATTAGTCTTTATTACTTTTAGCTCAGTAGTCATGCTCTCAAGAGTATAACTGTGAACACATTGGACTGTTTTAGAAGACTAATGAGAAGGAGAAAGATAGACGAGAGAAACAGATTCAAAAGAAAAGGAAAGAGTACCTGGTGAAGGAACTGGAGGGTCTGCTGAAACAGGAAGGTATTAAACGAGCTCTTCAACTTGAACAACTTATTTAAAGAAGTTACTTAAAGATGCTCTTAGGTATTTCAGCTGCCTTGCATTAAATTAGTAAATGCTGAATGAGAATATTTACATTTTATTTCTAAATTATAGCAGTAATTAACACGATACATATCTTTAAAATGTCACAGAATGCTGATTTGTCTTTTGGTTGAGATTTATTTGCTTGTTTATTTAAAATATGAACATACAATACTAATGTGTTGTTTTTGTGGAGCAAAAATCGATATACATTTTATTTATTTATTATTTTTTTATTATCCTGTGGTTCAATTCAACAATTTATTTCAACCATGAATCATATGTTTGTGTTTATATATTTTGTTTATAAAATAGTAACTGTACAATAATATAGTTTTTATTTGTTCAATACGACTTTGAATCATGAACCTTGCTGTTATTTTGTTTTTATTTCAGTTGACTTTATTTTTATTCACTTAATTTGAAATTCATAATAATTATATTGCTTTTGTTAATTGTTCATTTCAGGTATTTATTTATTTCATTTTATTATTATTATTATTTTTTTTTTTTTCATTTAAATTCAATAATAATACTTGAACCATGAATCATATTTTTTTCAATACAAGTGTTTATTGATTTTATTTAAATTATCATGGAATTGATCATTATTGGACAGTTAAGTTTGTATATGCATCTTTGCAAATACACGTTTATGTATCAACATGAATCTTGATTGTAGGTGAAGGTGATTTGATTCCAGTGATGGGTTTCTTCTGCCAGCGTTGTGAGGAGTTCTTTGGTGATCTAAACAGTGCAGAGAGACATGTAGAAAGCCACAGCCGCAAGGACAGAAGCATGGTGACATCATAAATACCATTTACCACTCAACACTCTAAATTGCATTATGATGCAACAGTAATTGTGAAAAGGAAACACAAGCTTTCTCTCTTGTCTTTGCAGACAACTGAGTCACACGAGCAGCACAGGGATGCTAAGAGACATGAAGACCAGCATCACACATCATCTCACAGACGAGAGAGCCCACACGGTAGGTCCTCAAGAGTCTACCAGGACCACCAGGATCGCAGTCCTGACCGAAAGCGCATGAAAGAAAGAGATGAAAAAAGCCCTCATTCTACTGATGGCAAACTCAAAAATCAGCCACAGGGCAAAGACAGTAAAGATGAGAGTAAAGACAAACACAAAAGTAAAAAGGATGAAACTGATGACGACGATGATGCAGAATCAACAAAGAGTGAGAAAAAGAAAAAGAAGAAGGAGAAGAAAATGAAGAAAAAAGAAAAGAAGAAAAAAAAGGACAAGAAAAAATCAAATTAAGGATTCACCTTAGTGTTAATGATCTTTCTTCAGAAAGTGTCAGCTGTGTATTTGAGCTTTTCAGATACATTTCAGTCAGCAGCCATTGGTGAGTCTTCTCTGGTTGAAGGCCTCAGAATGCCTAGACATGATTGTTAAAATCCTGACACTCCAACTGTATACAGTGTAGAACCGGGAAGCTTACCTTACATAGCCACTTTTACCCTTGTTACATTTAAATGTGAAGAAGCAGAGATGAAGTCAAACTGAAACTAAGGCCAGAACTTTCTCTAAATGCATAGACATTCTGACTGTATATCCAGGCCAACCCACTCATCATCGTCCAGTGTTCCACAAACCAAACACTGCAACGTTCTTGTTCTGAAAAATGTGTGCAGGAATAAATGTTAATTGGATTAGAGTGCTTTTAATTTGCTTTATAACCTTCATGCTAATGCCTGCCTGGTTAACCGGACCTTTTTTTTCTCTCAATACCATTTACTTATAACAGCAAGTAGCACACTGCGGCTGTGACTTTAACTAATGGTTAACTAAAATGCATTTGTCCATCACAGCATCTTTCAATGAGACTATCGCTGCTGACGAATTATGATCAGTGTTAGTCTCTTTAAGGGACAATTCATTTAGTGTGAATCCACACAACTCCAGTAAACATCTTGTGAAGCAAAAAGCTTCCTTAGCTAATGTACTATATCACTCATAGATCGTGATGTTTTTAGCTTTTTTCACTGATGGATGGCACCTAATCACTGCAGAAGATGCACTGGAGAGCCAGTGATGTACTTAAATTCATTTTGCTTGCATCTTTTGCACTTATATCAAAGGATGCTAGGCATGAAAGTCCAGTGCAAGTTTGCACTGAAAAACAATGGGAAAGCAGCACAGTGCAATTCCTTGTGTGAAAAGATACTAGTACTGTACAAAGGAAGGAAGAAAAAAAAAGAACTTTTTTTCTTTAGCAGTATTTCATTATATTTAATGTTTAAAATGATGACTTTAGGGCACAATGGACCATAAACCTCTCATCAAGCAGCACACTTTAAAATACATTTTCCAATGATCTTCAACTGTCACTCAAAGACATACTGATCCCATGTCTGGTTTGCACCTTCTAATAAACTGCTAGGTAACATTACATTTTGCAAGATATTAAAAAAAAAAAAAAAAAAGGCAGCAAGACAGCAGGTCTCCAATACTGGGATTTTACCACATCTACACTAGGGCCCTCACACCGGAAATGTACATTAACAACGGTCACAAAAACAACTGTACAAAAGCGAGGAGGATAAAAAAAAGAAAAGAAAGGTGTGTAGGGGTGGGAAGCAATAGAAACTACCCTTAAATTAAAAAAAAAAAAAAAAAGACAGATTACATAACAGAAAAAAACATCAGGAAATGTCAAGGTTCATTCATTTGGAGTGTAGTAGAAGGTGCAAAAGCTAAAAGCTGATTTCTCGTTTGCCGCTGGTTGGTTAGTGTGTGTACGTGTTATATAAGTGTGTCCAAACCTTTAATTTAAATTAATATAGCCGATTATAGCAAAGAATAAAATCTGGAGTGCATTAGCACCTGACAGCACCTGTTCATAGAAAGTCTTATATGCTCTTTTCTGATTTCTAGCTCTCATTCTGTTTTTTTAAACATACTGAGGAGGCTCTATGCCTGCTGTCAGTGGTGCATGAGTTATTAGCAAACAGGCAGAATCCACATCAATGGAGAGAAACAGCTTTAAACACATTAACAACAGATTTGGCATGTGCTAATAAAAGGCTACTGCAGGCTTATATTGTGTGTGTGACAGAGGGCCTACCACTGGTTCACATCAACCAAAGGAGTGTTCAAATAATGTGGCACTGACCTCTGAATGCCTGTGTGTGTGTATATATGTGTAAACAATTCTGATTAATTTGTTTTCTTATAATCACAACATTACAAAAGTAACATTGACAAAGTTGGCACATTATACGGTCACCTGACTCACATTCCTCTTATTCTCGGGCTCATTCTTACACAAACACACAAGCGCAAGTGAAGAAATATCCCTTCCACAGAACACAAGTCCATCAGGAGATTCTTCAAACAGGGCAATCAGCACATCAGGGCTCAGCCTGAGGTGTCCCTCAGGCACACTGCAGAGGTCAAAGTGCTGATTGATGACAGCCATCCCTTCAGAGTCTCAGAAACATAATCACTTCCTCTGGGACTGTCAGCCGTTAGCTTCTTAAGGCAGGACTGTTGCTGCTGCTGCCACTGCTGCTTTTGTCAGTTTCTTTGAGTCCGTCTTTCATCAGAGCAGAAAAGACCTGGAGGACAGGAAACAAAAGGGAGGTTGTTGAGGCTTTATGTCATTCATTTTAATTTAAGAAGCATTTTCTTCTTGAAGATCAAATTTTTAACATGCCATTCATTTTATATTATTGGTTTACCATTGACCGAATCATCATATAAACATGAATTGCGTTGCTTAAAATTATATTTGATACCAAAAGTGAAATAAAGCATCTCAATATTTTTATTTAATTAAAAATGAATCATCTTAGTTGTAAATGTGTGTATTTCTGACCTGGTTCCACCGGCGGTTGTTACTGATCATCTGCGTGTTTGCGATGCAGGAGAAGAGTGCATGTGCAGGAGTGTTTTCAGGCAGCCGTGAAAGGAACTGCGCACTATGGATGAAATCCATCTGCAGCAGAACATCCTGGTACAGCCTCAGAATTCCCAGTCCTGTTCGGAATAACGCCTCCTCGCCATCTCGGCAAAACACATCCCAAACACGACATGCCACGTCCAGCGGTAATGACTTGCTGTACAGAGTGAAGATCCTAAAAGCAGGACAGAAAAAAGCCTTAAGAGAGAAGTTTGCTTAAAGTGGTACAAATGCTCAAATGTTGTGAGTTTTAGCAGATGGGAACTTTAGGGTTAGTTCACCCAAAAATTAAAAATGACTCACCCGTGTGTCGTTCCAAACCCATAAGACCTCCGTTCATCTTCAGAACACAAATTAAGATATTTTTGATGATATCAGAGAACCATCTGACTCTCTATAGACAGCAATGGAACTGAAATGATCCCAGATCCAGAAATGTAGCAAAAACATCGGTAAAAAGTCCAAAAAGTTGATCCAATGATGTCACTTGGACTTTTTTTTACTCATGTTTTGGTAACACTTTATAATAACTACACACTAGTATTCATTAGTAAATGGTTAATTCATCTTTTATAAAGCATTGTTCCTACATTAAATAAACATTAGTAAGCAGTTTATAAACACAGCTATAAAAGGTTTTATTCTTGGTTTATAAGCATATATATACACACAATATATATTATAATAATTGTATTTTTATACTAATTTAAGTGGTTACAAAACATTAACTAGCGGTCAGTTAACTTTTTGTGAGCTCATCTAAAGTAAAAATTATTTATGACTTGTAAAGCATTTACAAATGAAATTTAAAGGCTCAGGTAAATGAATCTAAAACAATGTTCTTTAAAGTTAGTAGTAGTAGGAGTAGGTAGTTTTGATAGGTTTATATTATTATTGGTTTATAAAAAAAAAAAAAAGTTGTATTTTATCCAGTGTTGGTACTGGGAATTTGTTTTTAATATCAGACCTTTAAATCTCATTTGTAAATGCTTTACAAGGCATAAATAGTCTTCACTTTAGATGAGCTCACAAAAACAGTTAACTGGCAGCTAGTAAATGTTTTATAACTACCTGAATTAATCATGAGTTACAGTAGAAATAGGTGTTAATAAAGTCTTTTAACTTTATAACTGTTACTAAATGTCTGAATAATAAGATGCATAAATGTTTATTCAAATAGTTTATTAACTTTTTATTATAGGGCTCGCTGGAATGCTTGATTCTTATTGGCCAGTTGAGACATTTTCAAAGATTACCGTTTGGCGCCATCTTGTGACAAAGACTGGACAGCATAAGGTGCAATTTAATACTTGTAAATAACTAAAATACATCCGTTATTATATATTCATATGTAGATGTTATAAATT
>JAUMHP010000025.1:1619375-1663735 GCA_032361065.1 Enteromius trimaculatus
TATAAATTTCAAAACAGAACTTGATTTTCTCAGAATGAATTTAATGTTCTTTAAATGACTGTGATTTGGTTGATACTTGGTCGTTAGTGCACACTTCAGATTTTATGGGTCATTTAATAATTGTAACACTGTTATAAATGAGTGCTGTGAAAAAAAATGCAATATTGTGGATTGAGGAATTTTTCCACAATAGAAATCGATAAATTAAGATTCAAACCATCTTCAGTCAGTCAGCTTATTTAGGTAATTGGATGAGTTTGTTCTGTAAACACTGGTTAAAAGGTAGTCAGTGCAAGCACTATATTACACAGGTTGATCGCAGAATACACTACGATGCAGAGACATTTCATTTCCTTTCTTATGAACTTGAAAATCTGCCTGAATACTTGGTGAAATACTATGCAAAACTGCAATCTAGACAAAGACGGAGAAGCTCAAATGTAAAATTGTGTCATTTTTTGACCATTATTTTAACTATATCATTCTATATCATAGGTTCGGTGACTTCTTACTATATTTATACTTTATGATTTACTAACCTATAGGCCATCCAAGATGTAGTTGAGTTTATTCCTTTTTCAGAACAGATCTGGAGAAATTTAGCATCATATTATTGGTGGGTTAAGTTAAACCATCATTACTAGTCATGATGTCGTGTTTTTGTCATTCTGTTCATTCTGACGGCACCCATTCACTCCACTGGTGAGCAAGTGATGCAATGCTCTTCTGATTAAAAACCATACTCCTCTACATTTTTAACAGCCTGATTCGATGTTTATTTTTGTTTGTCTTCTATAGGATCTCAATGCACACAATTGTACATTTCAAAACATTTCCTGCAGCTTCCAGTTGTACACCAGCAAGGTCATAGTAATATTATCCCAGACAAATCCCTCAGGCCCCAAAAATAGCACAAATGAATACTAAAGCTTAAGCTAAACTCGTTATTCACTAATAGTCTGCACAGACCACATTAGCCCCGCCTAGCATCACATTACCATACTTAGCTTGTGTCACAGGGGAAAGCTGACCCTAATACCTCACTATACCATGTCTTTGGGTCACAATGGACAATCTCCTTTTCATGTGGCTCTTATTCACCTGTTCTTAGTGCTTAGCTTTCCCTTGATTAGAACTACTATTTATATAGCTCAAAATCCTTAGGCTCCGCCCACACGCGCCCACAAATCCAGCCGAGCTCATCCTGTTAGCCAGTTAACCTCTGCAACCCGGCTAGATTAGAAAGCTTGCTAATTGGCTGTGAGTATTTACTATTGTTCACGGAGGACAAAGAATACCAGTGAAGGACCAGCTAGCTGTATTTTCACAATTCCTGAAGAAGCTGAGCTGTGGTACAAACGCTAAACCGACCAGCCCGTGTCTCACAGCTCTCAGTTTAGGATGGAGACACTGTTCCTCCTCTCTCAGCTGTTATTGTGTTGTATACTTCTATGTCATGGGAGTTCATTAGCAGAGAGCAAGGGCACAGGCAGGAGAACATGAGGAGATCCAGAACGGCTGAACCCTCAGGAGCGCCGCACACCGCAGGGAACCCGAGAGTCGATATCAGCTCTCAGCACAGACAAAGGCAGGAAAGGAAGGAGAGAGTCTTGCCTGCTCACCATGCAGAGTTGAGTAGTAGTAGATTCCCCAATGAGTTCATTACCTCTTCAACAAAACAGCCAATAATAAAGTTTACTCTTCTCTGCTGCTCTTTGAGGGGAAGCAGTCACTCTCACTTCTGGATGTTTTCTGGAAGTGTCTATTACATATATACAGCACATCCTAGTGAAATACGTCAATCAAGCCTAAAGGAACAGTCACTCCAAGAACTATGTTAAAGGTCCCACCTAAGCAAGATACTGTTTTGTTTGTTATGAGTGCAGTTATGTCATCCGCCGCTTGAAATGCTCGAGGTGGATTCTGATTGGCTGTCAATGTTTTAATCGTTCATCAGCTGGAGAAAATCACTCTAGAAGTGATTTGAGTGAAATTGTTCCTCTGTTGTTTGTGCTGCCTTATTGTCCTATAGTTAGAGTAGTTATTAAAACTTTAATAATATTTACCATTATAGCTGTAGTTGTTTTGGAAGCTTTTTCAGTCAAGAGATAAAAAGAAATATATGAAAATCTTAGATTTTTTTGTCCCCTAAAACAATGCACAATTAATGTTAAATGTTAAAGTTATTCTACATTTTGAATATTTTTCCCTCACAATTATACTGTTTTTCTTTGAATTTTGAGCTATGAAATGCGAGCATTGCGAACATTTAGAATTATGAGATGCTTGCAACTGCAAGATCAAGATGTCTAAATTGTGATATGACAAGATTCAATTACCTTTATATTTATTTATTGTGGAAACAAAATAAAAACAAACAACCATAATTCTGAGGAAAAAAGTTGTAGATGTGAAATTTA
The DNA here is from genome assembly GCA_032361065.1 of Enteromius trimaculatus. Classification (NCBI taxonomy): domain Eukaryota; kingdom Metazoa; phylum Chordata; class Actinopteri; order Cypriniformes; family Cyprinidae; genus Enteromius; species Enteromius trimaculatus. Next base: position 1,621,796 of record JAUMHP010000025.1, read on the forward strand.
CAGTAGAATCATAATTCGTAATTTGGACTTTTTTTTCACAATTGGGAAAATAAATAAATGTGAATTGTGAAATTTAACTCGTAATTGATAAGTGTTTTTTATTCGATGGTGGCCTTCAATCCATAAAGAATAGCATTTCTTTGAAATAGAAATCTTTTGTGACATTATAAATGTCTATTACTGACACTTTTGATCATTTTAATGCATCCTTGCAGATTAAAAGTACTAATTTCTTTCAGAAACAAAAAATCTATTTATTTATTTGGATCATATACGGATTTGGGAGTCACACTCAAAATTGGAGTGGAAAAACACAACTTTGATGTAATGTCGTTAAAACAAGTCAAAATGAGGCTCAGTGGTGTGTGTTGTGGCCTCCACGTGCCTGTATAACCTCCCTACAACACCTGGGCATGCTCCTGATGAGGTGGAGGATGGTCTCCTGAGGGATCTCCTCCCAGACCTGGACTAATGCTTCCTCCACCTCCTGGACAGTCTGTGGTGCAAAGTGGCGTTGGTGGATGGAGCGAGACATGATGTCCCAGATGTGCTCAATTTGATTCAGGTCTGGGGAACGGTTGGACCAGTCCATAGCATCAATGCCTGACACACTCCAGCCACATGAGGTCTAGCAGTCTTGCATTAGGAGGAAAAAAAAAACAGATTTTTTGTCAGATTAAACATACATCCAGCACATGCCTCGATAATGAACAAGAAATCGTACATACTATGAAAGTATAGGAATTTGAGATTTATATTAGCATATTACCATACTACTGTTTCTGCAACATGCTGTGTACTACATGTGCACATTTTCTTTATGCACAGAATAGCAATGTACTAATTCAAAACAGAAATGAAAATGGCTTAGTATGTACAATTATATACAGTATATACAATTAGTATATTTAAGTGGCACTCTGTGTTCCTTTTTTTCACTTTTCTACAGCCGTCACAAAACAGAATCAATTAAAGTCAAGCAGGTAAAAGTAGATTTAAAGCTAGCAGCGAGACACCTCTTGACAACTGCTTGTCCAGCAGAAACTTTTCCACAAGACTGCTCATATTTAATTCAGAGCGACCTCAAGGAAGAGTCAGGCCTGTCTGCTGACAAATCTAAAGCTTCTGGAATATGAGCCGCAGCTATATACACCCACACAGATACCACTGTGCTGCGATTCAAAGCTAGCTTCCCTCTGCATCCCATGGGGTCCGATTCTCCTCCACGTGACAAATGCCGGGATTTCATTGTGTTTTTGCTGATTATGAAAAGCCAACCGGCATTTAAGGCCACTTCAGATCTGACGCTAAGACAAAGGAAGGACGACGGCAGAATAATCGGATGTCTTGCAATCACAATTCATTTGTTTGAATTTTGTCACACTTTTTGCCTCTTTTGAGGACTGGTAAAGCGCGGGCATCTGTTAGCAGTCAAATCAAACGTGCAGAAGTAAAACACGAAGCGTTTTCTGTACGCCTGGAGTATGAGTCATCACAGCTACGCTTCAAAAGCACAATTGCATTTTCTATTTCGGTCATTGCGACAAATTACCAAACAGGGAAAATGTAAATGAACTGTTAATAAGAACTAATCAGAGGATAGCGGAGAAGAATAATGTGTGTAATTAGGAAATTAATCATTCAAAGGCTTTTTGTGTAAATTAGCAAGGGAAGGATTGTTGCGAGGGATTCAGGACAAACTATTTTTAATGTTGTCCCAATCAGACCCAATTTTTTAAAAACGCTCTCAGAAGAAAAGATACAAAGCTTAAACATAAATCAGAATTGTTTCTTGAGCATCAAATCAACATATCAGAATAATTTCTGAAGGATCATCTGACACTGAAGACTGGTGATGCTGAAAAATTCGGCTTTGCATCACAGGAATAAACTACATTTTAAATTAGAAAACTGTTTTAATTGTAATATATTTCACAATATTACACTTTTGATCAAATAAATGCATCCTTGGCAAGAAAAAAAGTAAGATACTGTGATATTTGCAGTATGCAATTATGCCAATTTGTCATTTTTGAAACTCTCTCTTTAACTCTGTTTTGAACCCAGAACATTCCTTTAACCGAAGGTCAGTGGTGTTTGGTTTTATTGTGTTGGGACAGTGGCGGTGTGGACTAACAGAAGCAGGTGCTGGTTGGTGACTGTCAAGAGGCCCAGTTCAGTCATGGTTGAGCTAATCACTCTGTCGCTGCCTTCTGGCACCACTATGAGTCATAGTGCCTCTCAAGATCGGACCAATCACAGCACACCGACCGGAGAATCTCTTGCACTTACTCAGAGACGTGCTTCTCTTTGGCCGCTGTCCAAGGTGCTGAAAAACACCAACAGTTAAAGCCACAACAAAGCTGACGTAGAGAGAGAAAGCTCACATTATCTCAGGTGGAAAGTAAGAACCTGCGCCGTGCTTATTCCATGCAGATGAAAACTAGTCAGATATCAAGTTTGGGGTTAAAGGTAGGCTCACTTATGGCTTATAATAATTAAAAATAAAGCTATATAGTCAGTCAGAATTTCTTTATCTGTTTTCCTCTTAAACATTGTAAAATGTTTTGCATTCTTAACATATTTTATATTAAAATTGTGATCAATTCAAATATACAATATTAAAATACACTACCATTAAAAAAATAATAGTTTCAAATTGGCAGTAAAAACAGCAATATTGTAAAATATTAATTCAAGTGAAATAGTTGTCAATACATTTTAAAATATAATCCATTCCTGTGAATTTTCATCATCAAAATAATATAACATTTAATTAATTAAATACATAAATAAATAAATAACATTTCCAGTTTTTGTAACACATAAAAAAGCTTTTTGTGGGGAAACACAAAAATGCAAGTATTACTAAAAATCTTCCCTTCTGTTTTAAATATTGCATATTTTGAAAACTCACAAAATAAAAATTTATTTCAGAAATTATGTTTTCCACATAAATCTAATGCAGTTTTGAAGTGACAGGAGGGTGAGCAAGCAACGGCCACATTTTCCAGCTAATTTATTCTTTTAATGGGGTCTGATACAATTTCCAGGACTCTTGTGAGACACAAATAAACTTGTGATCTGCCATATGAAATGAATCATGTGCAAACAGATGCTAATCGTGTCGAGCTGCAGTGGTCAGTGATCTCTGAAGGACCGTCGCTGACACGTGGTTAATGAAGCATGTGTTTTCATGCCTCTGAGATCAGAGGAGCTCATCTAACACACACACACACACAGTCTCTCTCAGCTTCTAGCCCACTCACTATGTAAAATTCAAAGCAGGTGAGCAGAAGGCTCCACAGCAAACGTGTTTACCCAGCTTGTGACGCACATCAGAGCGAGAGAGAGAGAGAGCAGGATGGTGCTGATGGAACGAGGAGGAGGAGACAAATGGGAATAGGAAAGAGAAAGAGAGAGGTGCAGTGAAAGCCAACACACTGATCCATGAAACAGGATACAGAGAGCACAGGTGCTGAGTTACAGTGATAAATTAAACAGAGTTTCCTGACGCACATGTCCCTCATTTCCAAAAATATTTGCTTTTTTGTTTTCATGTCTCTGTATATCTTTTGCATCTGCGCATTGTAAAAGATTATACAATGGGGATATGTTGCAGGCTTGAATCTGATTGGCTGACAAGTGTTCTAAGGTGTGCAATTATTTTAAGGAAATTACCTGTAGTTCCAGGCAGGTCTTGACCACTTTCCCATGTTCATATCACTTGACCAAATGATTTCTGTTCATTCAGAGGTCAGACTAAAACAGCAAAAGAACCAACGACACTGACCAAGCAATTCAATACAGTAAGCAATAGGATAAAAGTGATTAAAAATGTCATTTGTTACAAAATTGTGTTTTATTATATTTGGGAAGCAGATTGTTTTCCTGCAATCTCTCCTTTAAAATGCACCCACATATGGTACTAGAGACCGCGCTACTTTGACAATTTTATCAGTAATATAGTTTACAATTACTATTTTAAAAATTGCAAATATTAAATGTTAGAAAAAATGCAAAGATAAGCTACGGTAACATTTTATTTTAAGGTTCTGGTTTTTAATTATGTAGATGTAATAGGCACTGCTACTTATTTAACCAAAGATTGTCATATGTATGTTGCAGACTTTATACAATGTAATCAGAAATGTAAGTGCACCGACATAAGCTACTTAAAATAAAGTGTATCAGGATTGTACTTAAGTGTACATCATGTGCATCTATAATGTACACCTTACAGTAACAGTACAGATAAACACCTTATCCAGACGCACCTAGTACACAAAATTTAACACATTAGTACACAACTTAAATACATTTAACACCTTTCTAATTAGGGCTGGGCGTTTTGGCCTAAAATTATAATCTCGATTAATTGAACATTTTAACTTGATTGCGATTAATTTTTTTTGCCCTCATAGTTCACTGACAAATCTTGTACAGTAAATATGCTCACATAATACAAGTGAGAGATTTTTTAATGAAGGGTGCATTACTTGATTTTAAAATAATTGAAGGAAACACGCTCTTCTATCTATGATTATTTATTAAACATCAATGTTGAACAACTGAAATTAAAGCACACATTGCCTAAAACTAACAGTCACTTTGTTCTTATAAAAAAGTAAGAATAAAAATATTTTCAATGTTTTTCTTATTAAAAGTAGAAAATAAGCAGTATCTCTCAGTATGCACTCTTGCATATCCTAAATAATGTTTTAAACAGTGCACTTCTTGCATCTTCTGTAAACAAATATTTTAATGTGCAATGTATCAACGTAAACAACAGACTGTTGTAATGAAAATAGGTTGCATACGATTACGATTACTTTTCGATTAATTGCCTAGCCCTAGGATGCACCACATTTATAATACTTTTACGTGTGGTATTTATATCACTATATAATTTAATTGTATGGAAGGGAGCAGCCTGAACTTTCCTTTAAATGTATCATTTAGTTTCTGACAAAAGAAAAAAAAAGAGAAAAACATGTACAAAGGTGAGTAAAGATGAGAGGACCTATATTTTTTGGTAGGCCATTCCTGAGGAAACTTTATGGCTCTCTTGATATAGGACAAGTAGACTGTTATTGGCTTTACGATAGCATGCTGTGTACTTTTCAATATATTATACAGACGTTTTTCTTCAAATGGATGAACTTCACTGAGCTGAAATGAAGAACACTTAACCTGATGGCAAAACACTTTGCTGTTTAAAGTACTTTCAAGGGCTTCCAGCAGAAGTGTGAGAATACTTGCGGTAAGCAGTTCTAAGGGAAAAAGGCCAGCAAACGACTATCGACTGTGAAGGCCTTATCCAGCCTATTACCATCTATCTTACTCCGTACTCTTTAAGTGTTAAGTGTAAGCAGTTAAAAAACATTTTCCCATTTTAAGTCATTAATCAAATGGCGCAATAATTGCATTAGAGTACAGATTTTATCTGCAAAATCTTTCAGAAACCACAGGAAATTCCTTGGTTAACATACACACGCATTCAAAACAGACACAGGCATATACTCACACGCACACTTCAGTTAGATTATAGAAGCATATGACTGCATTCGGTCATTTAACATAATTAACCAAATGAATAATTAATTTTCATACTGCAAGTTATATTTTTTGACAGACCATGAAAGTAAATGTCAGTAAATTAGCTTTTATAGTCATACATGCTTTAATCTAACATTTAGTAGTACAATAAAAACTCTATATAAGAGTTATACCGTAAGAGACGAGTGTAATAAAAGTTTATATAAGCCTCACACACACACCTGCTCTGGGGATGTGCTTCTGACCGGATTAAAACCCACTCATATCACCAGCACCTCTCTAAATATTGCATATTCACCACAGCCAGGTCACTGAGGACAAACCAAATCAGCTTTTCTTTTATGTGCAGCAGGAAGAGTTGTATGATCGGGTGAAAGCTTATCGTGTGAATTCTGCGAACTGACCGGGAAAAAAATTGCCCGTTTTACAACGAACATGTAAGCACTTCAGCGTAACAGCACAATGAGCATTTCATTTTATAACAGATGAAAATGACAGATATAATAGTTATCAGGAGAGCGTTTTTAAGAACCATTACAAACTTTGTCATAAAATGCAATTTCTAATAGGGATGAACAATACGAATAATGCAATGATGTTTGGCTGTATATACATTTCCTTCATTATTTATTTAATGTTACCTTTAGTTTACCTTCAAACACCCCCTTAATCTTAAAAAAATAAAAAAATAAATTAATAACGTAAAACAACAAAACAAAAAAACTTTAGCAAATCTCAATATGAATGTTTATTTCAAACATTTGTGATACCTAAATTCACTCGCAATATGCACAATGATTCATTTCTAGTTACTCTTATTTATTTAGATAAAATACAGACCATTTATTGATTATGACTCACAACATAATTCGTTTTAAAGCTTTAATATGCAAACCTAGGCCTTAGTAAAGGGGTACAAAACAGCAGCTAAATGCAATCTCTGGAAATGCTGCTTAGCAATGTTTGCATTTTCCCAGGAGTTTGTGTGACGTAATCAAATGAAAGGGATTACAAAACTGATCGTTTTCTCAAGCCTCTGATGTTCTACTCATAAAGAGAGCATGAGAAGGTGAACTCATCCCAGCTGAACTTTGGCCTGACTGTATTTGCTAACGTACACAGAAGCTTACACTTTGAGATATGAGGTTTAATCACCTCAGTGGCCAGATAAAATGGTTGAAATGATCGAAGAGGTGCGTTCTGATGTCACGGTGCCATCTGGCTCGGCACAGGTTACTATTTTTTAAAAGCACTGCTGAGGCTAAAGAGAAAGAGAATATGCGTATCGTGAGAGGGGGATGTAAAATAAGTATTTGTAAACGCGCACAAACGGAAGCACAGCAGATGTTTTCGGAAAAGCACTTACATAAGTGGACTTTAGAGACATGGAGAGAGGGAAAGAAGAGAGAATGAGGTATAAGTTTCCATCACGGTCAAATCAATCACTGCTGATGATCTGAGATGGCCGCAATGCGCACTGCACAGTCAACAGATGACGAATGTAGAACTGAGTCACTGATAGATCACTCAAGGATGTCCTTTTCAATGTGATGACAAGGGAGAAAACACACAGATAACCATGCAAAACCTATATCTACTGTTTGTCCTTTTCATGATATTCCTGAAAATCAATTAATAGTCTATATATTTAAATTCTACAATTTAGTCAGCATTAAAATATACATTATGATATGGGTAATTATTTTGAGATTTGCTAAAGATTAAAATCCTTATTATATATGCATATATAGTATATGCATCCCTAATATATATTAGATTTTATGACCATTTTTAATAGTTCTCAACTGGCCTTTCTTGATAAGTCCTTTATTGATTCTGGCTGATACAAAAACAAATACTCAAAATAATATTTAAAAGGCATGGAAATAAGCAAGCACAATTAAATATCCATTATGAAATACATTAAAACATCATCAATGTGGTCTCAATATATTGTGCATCCATATCCGAAATAGATTCGTGTTTGTTACACAGACAAATCAATATAGCTTTTCTCATGAACATCCAATTAATGTGCTACTAAATTGTAAATTTAATAAGACTTTTTTACTTATTTGGGGAAAAAATGTGTCCATCTTACAAAACATGTCCTTCAAAGTTTGTCCAGACAAACATTGCTATCTTGTGAAATTGCCAAGAGAGCGCACATTTTTGTGGTTCTTTCTCCTTCAGTAAACACAAATGTGCCAAAACACACTGTGTCCTTTATCCAGATCTCGACCTGGTGATTTCAGTCAGCGCTCATCATACACATACAGTATGCAAACATAAATGGCATCTCACTTTAAATCTATAGGTTACTAGTTAATCACGATGCATCAATTCCTGTTTGCTCTAAACGTGCTTCACAGGAAGAAGCTGTAAGTTGACAGTTTCAAACAAGCGCAGCTGACAGTTTCTTTAAAAAGCCAAACTCCATCACTGTCACACGGATGGATGGATGGATTGAACGCCGTGTCTTTTTCTACTGAGAAATGTGTTTCTTTAATGCCTCTGAGGAACTGGACCATTAAATCAGCACAGTCAGGAAAATTTGTCCCGTTCCTCGCTCAAGGGCATGCAGCTGATAGAGGCTTCTCAGTAACTCTTTTGTACAGATCAACACCCCAACTGGGACCGTACTGACCAATCATACAGAGCCGCTCCATCTCTGAGAACAGAAGGTGTCATTAAACACCTATCAATAACAGCTAGACACGCAAACACACCAGACATGACATCAACTGGTGTAACCGGAGAACTCTACGGGTTAATCCTCAGAGATCCCAAAAACGCATTCTTACACCCCCACAACGCAGCATACATCAAACATCTGAGGACAACATTTATATTTTAACTGTCATAACAGAACTACTGATTATGGAAAGGGAGAAACCTTCTCAATTGACTCCCTAATTACAACATCCTGAGAAACAGTAAGAACCTGAAGCCCGAAGAACAAGTAAACATGCATAAACAATTGCACATTTATGACTTTCAAGTTTTGCCCATCTGTGACATGGAGCCCATCCAGGATCCACCAGCGATATTGTCACCCCCAAAGGGACAGAGAACAGGACATAGCTTATAATAAACCTCTCTATAGTTAGTTTAGACTATTTTACTACTAATAAATTGCTAAGATTTACGTAATATGCATGCTAATGAGAAACTAGTTAAGAGACCCTAAAATAAATCTTGGGGGGGGGGGGTGTCTAAATTTAAGCATGCTAATAAGCAATTTACATAAAATATAAAAATAGAAAATAGAAAACAGCAGTACGGGTAGCATTCCAAAAAATCAAAAGTTCTCTCATCCTTTCTATGAATCATGTCAACTTTCACCAAATGCATCACTATAATCATCAAACCGATGTTTTTCATCCTGGTGACACACAAAACAGCTATCTAAAATACAGAAATACAGCAAATCTACTGCTTCGTCATCCCTTATTTATTGTCGCAGTATATTAAAACCACACTACGTAAAACTTCAAGTTTCTGTCCACATTCACACACACACACACATACACACTTGTCCTGTTTTGAACACCTCCTCCATCTGTGACACTTTCATCCCACACAGAGACGAATGAAATGGATTGTGGCCTGCCCGCTTGTTTTGTCCCTAGGCCATGCTGTCTGTTTTTTAAACAAAGTTTAAAGCTGCTCCTTAACATCACCTCCCACGTGACAAATGAAACAGTAAGTACTTTTCATCTCAGTCCTAAAACAAACACCATTAAACTCTGAGGCGGTAAAACATGACTAGTGCATGAGGGCCGTATCCGGCCACACGCATAAAGAGGAAAAATATCTCATCTCAAACACCAATGGAGTGATTCCCACTTCTGGGAAGATGCCAATCCTGAGAAAATGAGTGTGTCATTTAATGTCTCACATCATTGAGAAGTTCTTTCCCTATGGGTAATGTAAAGCGTTAAGCTTCAGTGAGTTTGCTGCCGGCTGTGCTTGTGCGCTGTGATGACTAGAGCTCTTTAGTTCTGCAGCATGCGTCCTTATGGTGTATACCAGAGGGCACAGCATCAATGCCAGGACGCTGAATCCAAAGGAAAGAGAGAAACGTTATGAAAAGAAGTCTCTGATGAAGACTAAACTCTTCGTACTAGTATTGAGACACTCTAATCAATAGTTAAGTGCATGTGACGTTTAACAGAGAGGGCAGTGATCTAATTCATCATTCACAATCGCAGCTGTGTGGGGTCAAAGTTCAAATGCACCATTTGAATTGGCACAAATTAAATTCATCTCACTGGTTTTGCCTTCTACAGACACTACAATTAACTTAATGGGTAAAAATCACAGTGTGGTGCTTAGTGCTGTGTTTGACTTTGTGATTTGCGCATTATGGTCATATTGATTGTACAAAGACACAGTAGGTCAACAAAAAGATGAGCAATTTGACTGATGAGCAAAAAACGGCTGTCCATTTAGTCTATTCTGTGCACCACTGACTTGCAAAGATAATACTAAACCTAAAGAATCTACAACACAAGAGAAATCCAGTTAAAGCACACACACTCACTGAGATGTCTTAATGTTTACTGGCAAACAAACGTTATAGGTGTGCCAAGTAATGCTGAGTAATAGAGAGCCGTGAGGTGTAGGTGGATGAATCCTGCAAGCAATCAATTCACAGCTTGGTTGAACGCCTCAGTCACAGACCTTATATTTTTCTCGGCTAAAAACAGGAAGTAACAAAACCCTCTGAGTTGTTTTCACTTTTAAGTCAGGAATATGAGCACATAAAGGAAATTGTGATTTAAATGGGGAAGGTGGCGTCCATTTCCAGTTTCACCCGGGGGAAAATGAAGCAAACTTGCTGTTCTCGACACATGACTCTACCAGTCAGCACAGTTATTGCAGTGCCAAACAACTTCTGTCGGTTCACTTTTCACAACACCATTCAGACATGAACACACGCTACTGGTTTCACAACCTCTTGAGACTCTTTATGAGCAGTTAAAGCAACGCTCAGATAATAGCTTGAGAGATATCTTTCACCGATAATTACACTTTTCAATTTAATAACGGGTGTAATGATAATTGCCACCATTCAGGAGGTCTCTAAATAAAATTAGCCAACAACGGTAAATTATTTAACGTGTTGTTTGAAAGGTCTTTCATTCTGCAGTGAGACTTTGTTGCTTAATATCTACTTAAAAATGTGCAATTAACAAATATTATGGCATAAATAATACAAATAATATTAATGAATAGTTATTACAAAAGAAAGTGTAATTATTTCAATAATAAAGCAACAGAATATTATAATAATAAAGTTTTTATTTTACATAAAAAACAAGTGCATATAACAATTAGGTGTAGTAGAATTAGTATTATTTGACTGTAGTGGCAGTATTGCTGCTGCTTCTTTCTAAAAAAAAAAGCTCTTTATACCTTATTTTATATTGTATTTAATGTGTCAGATATCAGGAGAACTAACAATACTCTGAAATAACTTAAAATCGGTCTGACATGCTATTTAACAAACAATAATTTGTATCAGCATAAAATCACATCTAGTTGAACACTGTTCAACATCATAGCAGAACAATAACAATGCAAGGTATGTATTTTGATATAATCTGCAATCATTTATCTTCTAGGCCCCTAACTTTGACTGATCTGCCAAAGCTGAGCACATTCAATTCAGACCTGAGACCTGAGATGAACTTCAGGGGAAAAGTACTGCAATAAGACATTACCTTATTTTGTAGTTTGGTAAAGTGTGCTTCTTCTTGACAACTCTCTTGAGCTGATTGACAATGATGGAGGTGAGCTGGGGCAGAGGACGGCCCTCAAACTGAGACTTCACCTCGAAGTCTATGAGCGGGTCCTCCAGGAAGGAGAAGGACCAGTGCGTGAAAGGCATGCGCGTGAACTGCAGCTTCAGGCGGCCTGCCACTCGGGTCATCTTCACAAACAGATAAGCCGATTTCCCAAATACCAAATCAACGTCAATAGCCAGATGAAAGCCGCCGTTATATTCTAAGTCAACCTCGAAATTGAGCTCCTCTGGCATGTTGTCTTCATTGAGAGCCACCGGCTTCATAAGTTTGGCTGTTTTGAAGACGGGCACCGAGTTACCTAGAGAGAAATCCCGCAGACTGAGCCCCTCCAGCAGACGCCCGGCTGTCTTGGTCTGGAGGAGCTCCTCAAACTCTACCTTGATCTTCTTGGTGATCCAGTGCCTGACGACTGGGGTGTCTCGAAGCTCGCGGAATAAAAAGAGAATGATGGCATTGAGGAAATCGCATGTCTCTGCTTTAGAGGTGTGCTGAGTGTCGCTCAATGAAGGCGGTGGCGAGGACGGCTGCTGTTTGGGGCTGCTGCCGGGGACGGTGGTCTCTTGCTGCTTGGGAGAAGCGGCCTCCGGTTGTTTGGAGACAGATGCTGTGATATCTGATTGTTGCTGCGTTGATTCGGCTTGTTGGTTGCTAAAGTAATCCTTCAGTGCGGGATCAGGAACTGCTTTGACATATTGAACTGTCTTAGCGATAGGCTCTGGGCTCCTCCGGTACAACAGTAAGAGCTGCAGAAGGAGCGTGACGATGGCCCCGGAGAAGGCAGAAATTAATATCAGGTATATCATTTTCGGATCCCCCGCTGCGGCTTGCGGGTTAAAGCGTACTCATGTTCCGCTGTCAACGCGATTAAACAAAAGCGAGTTCCACCTGGCCGCTCACAAAGCTGCCATATCATCCGCTCCTTTCCTGGGCTTCGGAAACTGCCGCTGATTGGTGAAACGTAACATCGCGTCAACGCGCTGGAAGTCCTGCGTCATGACGGCATCTGCCTGTGTTGTGTAATATTCGATTCCTTTTTCAATGTTTTTATATGAAGTTGTTAATATTCCCCCTAGCATTTGAGAGTGTTTGGAATTATTTTGTATTTGATGTATTAGAATGTTACTGTATATATAAATGAATGAATAATAAAAATAAATAAATAAAAAAGGTAATATTCGCTTCCTGTGAAAAACTGTTCCAGTGGGTGGAGTTTACGTGAATAGTCATGAGTTTCTCTGTTGTGGGCGTGTCCTTGAATAAACGCGCACATGAATGGAACTGAAAATATTAGTGCACGCTCCTCAAATCTACTTGTTTAATAGATTATTTTGAACAGGTAATAAAGTTTCAGTGTCACATAATGATTAGCATTAACTCCAACAGTGGCAAAACCATGCATATTTGTGTAATATGATAGTCTGTATCCTGTAACATTTTTTGCTTGATTGATTACAGGCACACAGCAGAGCTATCAATAAGATAACCTGTTTTACCTTTCATAGTTTTTACTCTTTGTTGTTTTTTATATATTCCATTTGTGAGGCTTTATTTTTGATAGTTTGATTGTCATTGGTGACTAGTTCAGTTTGTATATAACTATGCCTGAAACAAACCTCTACAAATGTATCTGTGACCTATAAAGTTGGTGTGAGCATCCTGTGTCATTCTTTTTTTAATGATTACTATTTTAAATAACCTTTTTTTTTTACCAGTCTTCAAAGCCCCATAAGTATCATTTTGTAATTATTCAGAATATCAGGTAGAATAACAATCAATGTCACACTAAATGCACTTCTCTCACAAATCCATATTTAAGTTTTTGGAGTTTTTTTCCCCCCTTTTTTTTTAAACATCAAAATCTTTTCACAATAGCCTGTTTGGGAATCACCAATCTCGAAGTACTAATAGATTATAATATATTGAAGGTAGTAGTCCACCCAAAAATCATCATCATTTACCGGTTTGAAAGCAAAAAAATATATAATAAAAAAAAAAAAACTCTGAAGTCATACAACATGAGAGTGAGTAAATTATTTGTATTAAAATCAAGCATGTCTTTAATGGATTACAAAGTATGTTACATTAGCATATCACATTATCACAGTCAAATACAAAGCTTAACAGTTTTTAGAGAATCTAAGAAAGAATTACTAATAATACAATGTGTCTGTTCTTTGACCATACGTGTCACACTGAAAAACAAACCCACCATATCATGTTTAAGAATGCTGTGTGCAAAGCATCCAAACTGTCATGAATCAGCCTGTTAATAATGTTTAACATCTCAACATTTTATTCAAAATTATTTTTCACATTTTAAAACTATTACATACAATGAAACCCAAATGTTTTGGTCAACCTCTGTTCTCATGTTTCCCTTCTGAGATTAATATCCTCTGAGATTAATTAAACTTAATATATTTAAATAATTTCAAAAGACACTTTAATGTTCACTTCGATTAATGTTCGATGAGAAAAGCCTCCATGTATGTTCAGTTACAATGAACTGTACCCGTGACTTCAGCTCTCTCATCTGAAACAGACAGTGACTTTATACGATGACGAATTAAAAAAAATCACAAAAGCAAATCTAAGATGTATTATAAAATTGGTGACGATGATGTATGATTTCTTATCCATGCCTAATATTCTTGAAGTACCTGCTGACCTATGTCAAAGAAGACGCCCACAACAGAGAAACTCATGACTATTCACGTAAACTCCACCCACTGGAACAGTTTTTCACAGGAACCGAATACTACACAACACCTCTTTGCGACCGAAAGGCAGTGATCGTGACAAATAATGCATAAAAATTGCCACAAAAAAACGTACTGGAACGTTGTATGCTGAATACTGATTATTCGGGTTAATTATGATTAATTATGTTAATATGCATATATTTCAAATAAACAAACCGCCCTTTAAAATTAATGGGCTGACGAGTCCTAATACGATTTAAACAAATGAAAACAAAAACTGCTTCTGAGGACTGTAGTTCTCAGCCAATAGCAATGCATATGTTTAACCACTGGGTGCAGCCATTAACTTGATTGAAATAATTAATCCCCATGTTGGCTGGCAGCAAATACTCTCTCACAAATCCCGTTTGATCTTATCAACTCGTGTTTCACCGCTGCTGGAGATCTGATCCATTTCAGTCAGAGACACACATTTATAATAGATTACAATAGTGGTAAACTAAATTCAAAGGGCAGTGAACATTGCTCCAGCTCCATCTTGTGGTTCAAATTGTAAAATCATTTAAGTTAATATGTGACTGTGTATGTGAATATTTCTACGATTAATCGCGATTAATCTCATGCAAAGTAAAAGTAAATATTTAAGCAATGAAGTAAGTGTTATAATTTTGTCAAATATCTATCACTTAACAAAATTTCTATTTTAAATGTATCTATTATCTATTTATTATCTATTTATCTACAAAATATCTATTTTCAGAGATTTGAAAAAATACTTTATTTGCTTATTTTATAAGTATGGTGTAAGGAAATATAGGCCCGGTTTCATAGACAGGCCTTTTCCAGGATTAGGCCATAGTTCAAATAGGAAATTAAGTACTTTTTATAAACATGTCCTAGATCTTAAGACCAAACAAACGCACTGACATGTTTTAAGATCAGTCTCTTCTGATGATACTGCATTGCCGTTCCTCACATAAGATATCAGAATGGCTGAGCAGTCCAAGGTGCCAGACTCAAAGTTGCAACCTTCTCAGGCAATGAGGTTTCTGGTCTCCTAATGTAGGCGTGGGTTCAAATTCCACTTCTGACAAAAGACTTTTTTCACAGTGGCAAAACTGGAAATACCTTATATATGTGTGCTCTAATTGAAACGTTTTTGGTTTTTAATATATATTAAGTTTACAAAGTATTTAAAAATATATACAATATTTAAAAATGTCTCCACATGCTTGTATTGTCAGAATGGTTGAGCGGTCTAGATGCCAGACCATATCGTTCGCTGTGTGGATGCTGTCGTTATTGTTAAAGATATGTTCTTGGTGTGAAAGGGCTCTGACCTTTTCAGAGAAGGGGGCTTCTGGCTCCGAATGATGCATAGGCTCAAATCCCACTTCTGACAAGCACTTCTTACAGATTCCAAAAAAAGCCTTATATTCATATATTTTAAATATGACTTAAGCGATATAGAATGTGTTCTCAGATTATAACTGCGTCAATTACTTTGACAAAAGTTGAGAGACATTTTCTAAAATCTGTTTCTCTCAAGGCAATTTTGAATATATTATGTTTTCAAATTATTTACAATTATATTAAATATTTGAAAACTCATGTACATCATTCATATGAAAGACAAAGCAATTGTACCATTATATTTTGCATATCCACCGTACTGTCAGAATGGCCGAGCGGTCTAAGGCGCCAGACTCAAGGATTCATCCTTCTCAGGCATTGAGGCTTCTGGTCTCCGAATGGAGGCGTGGGTTCAAATCCCACTTCTGACAAGACCCTTTTACAGTGACATCACTAGAAATTAAAAGGTTTATGCAGAAGAACGTCGTGAGTTAGAGCAATGTTAAATCCACTACAGCTCAAAAGCAGTCACGTCTCACTGTCACGATTTTCATCTTAAAAAAAGAAAAAGGTGAGTCATATTAGTCAGTGGTTTAGTTGATGTGAAGCGTCAGGCGAGCAGGAGTCCAGTTTGAATTATTTTAGGGCAGATCACCTGAAATACATATGGAATTTATCCACCGCGTACACATTAGTGTAGTTATTTGTTATTGGTTTAAGATTACAACGAGGCGAAAACAGAAAGAAGCACATTGCATCGATCAGTGATAGATTGCTTTAGTCTCGCGTCGCAAGACAGTCAGAGCGATGTGAAGAAGCGATTGCTTTTGTCTGGCGAATGGGCCAGTTTATGTTCTGACGTTTGTTGCTCAGCACAGCTTGACTCTGGTCTAAAATATAAAATAATGGCTCAGCCTCCACCAAAGCCATGGGAAAGGCGAATCCCTGGAACCATGACTGCACCTCTAAACTATCGGTCGGTAAACCCTCGTCTTATTCAGGCCAAAATGTCCAAAAGGCTTACGTGTAGGAACGCTAGCAAGCTAGCTGTCGAGTTCTTAAATATGCAAAATATATTACGTTAACTTGACAAATTAGTATGTGGATATAAAATTAATAGGTATTAATAAGTTTGGTGTTAACGCAACACTGAGAAAAAAAATACTTTCTAGTTGTGTTGACACTTTTACTTGCTTAATGCCTGGCTCGTGCTCGAGCACGTCAAGTGTTTGTATGCGAGTGCCAAAGTTCACTCCAGCGTACCCATGCTAAGCCGTATTCTGTCTTTTACTGTTAATTATGCATTTATTTAATAACATTCAACGGTGTTATTATTATTATTACCATTATTGATCTTATGTATATATGGTGTTTCATTTGGTGTTTTTTAAATCTTTTTTCATCTAGCTCAACTGACTTTGGATCGTTATCACAAAGTGGGCCGTCATTGTCTGGTCCTCCAGTTCTAACACGTGTGGCACCACCCATTCCTCCAAGACCCGTTCAACAAGCATACCGGCCTACGTACAGCTCATTTCCCTCCTCATACAGCCCTTATGGAAGCTCCATTTATGGGGGCTACAGCCCCTACAGCTACAGTGGTTATGGAGTCGGAGGCGGCTTGGGTTATAACCGTTATAACCTAACAGATGATGTCCCACCCAGCCGCTTTGTCCAACAGGCAGAGGAAAGTAGCCGTGGAGCATTTCAGTCCATTGAAAGCATTGTCCACGCCTTCTCGTCGGTCAGCATGATGATGGATGCTACTTTCTCTGCCGTCTATAACAGCTTCCGTGCAGTACTGGATGTGGCCAATCACTTCTCCCGCTTGCGCGTACATTTCACAAAGGTGCTGTCTGCTTTCGCCTTGGTTAGGACCCTACGATATCTTTATCGCAGGCTACAGAGGCTGCTGGGGTTGCGTCAGGATTCAGAAGTGGAAGACTTGTGGGCTGACAGCGCCGCTACCTCCATGGTGTCTGCTTCAGGAACCAGAGGAGCGGGGATAGATGACCCCGGAGCAAATTCTGTCAAATCATGGCCCATTTTTTTGTTTTTCGCTGTAGTTCTTGGAGGGCCATATTTGATCTGGAAGCTTTTGCGGTCTGCTGAGAGTCCTGAAGAAAATGGTGAGATATTTTTCTCCCTTCCTGTTTTGTCTGTTCTCATCTTAAACTGCACACACTCTTCTTGGGCTGAGATGAAATTTAAGAAAGAAAACCAAGGGTACTTTTGCTTTATGGTTCAGCATTTATTGATTATTTATTTGTGACATTATGACAGTTAAGACCTTTTATAATATGTTACAACCAATTTTCATATTAGAATGTTTTCTGAATGATCATGTGACTTTAAAACTGGAGTAATGTCTGCAAAAATGTAGATTTGCCATCACAGGAATAATTTATAAGAATGAAAATAGAAAGTAGTATAATAAGTGCAGTATTAATAACATGATGATGATGTTCTGTAAAATTACTGTATTTTATTACAAAATATTATTATCAATGACAAAACCAATTACATTTAATCATTTAGAAATACACATCTTTAACAGCAGCCTGTATAATGTTGTGTGACCATAATGTGTTTGTATGTAATTATTTGCATGTGTCTCAATACGTAGCTGTGTTTGTGTCTATTTGACAGGCACTAACTGGGCAAGTGGGGAGGATGACCATGTAGTAGCACGAGCTGAGTATGACTTCACAGCTGCATCTGAAGAAGAGATCTCTTTACAGGCTGGAGATATGCTTAATCTTGCCCCTAAAGGTAAAAGAACAGGAAAAATTCAGAACTTAAGTGTACCAAAACACTTGTGTGGCAACCTCTGATATTAAACCATGTAAAATTTTCAATTTAACTGATGTCAAGCATGTGGACACTATATATTATAAACGCTTACTTACAGTTTGTACTCAGCCTTTTTTACCCTTATTTTCAGAACAACAGCCCAGGGTGCGTGGCTGGCTCTTAGCCAGTGTCGATGGGCAGACCACTGGCCTTGTACCTGCCAACTACGTCAAAGTGTTGGGCCGGAGGAGAGGCAGAAAGCATGCAGAGTTAGAGAGGATGGCACAGGCCCAGCAGGCTGCACAGAACCTTCCTGCACATCAAACTGCTCAGGCAACAGCTTCTGTACCCAACTCCACGCTTGTGGTCCCCACCACATCTGTTCCAGATGAGCTGCTGCAGTCTGTTTACGGTGAAACACAAGGCCTTCATGCTGCCCTGGAGGTGCAGCCTTCCACAAACAATAACGCTGATACTGTGGTGATAACCTCAGAAAAGATGGACTTATGAATAATTTGTATGAGCTGGAAGGTGTGTTTTTTGTGGGGCAAAAAAAAGGGTTTCCTTTATTAGAATGTATAACCCTCTTTATAATTTAGTGCAACAGCAATGAAAAATGCAAGTGTTGTGGAGGGGAGGTTCTTTACCCTATTATCTAAGAACTGCATAATTCCACAAATTTCAGAAGATTGTGAGCCTCAAAGCCATTACCAACGTTTTGTTCACATTTCTTAAACAAAAATAATGGGTATTCAGTGTGTAAAATTGTGTTAATAAGAGCCATTAATTTATTTTGAGTAATTATTAGGAAAAATTGATTCAATTTGTTGACATGCTCGCATCAAGCATAAAATGTTACATATATGTTGTCATTCGCGCATCTGATTAGTTTAAATTGAGTTCTTATATCAGTGAAAATTTATAATGCAGTGTTTATCACAAATTTCACGAGTTTTAGATTACTGTTCATCTTTCTGCAATGTGAATATTTAATGTTTTAAGTTGTGTTGTATAAAGGTGTTTTCAGGCTTGTTTTGTTTTTTCATACAACTAACACAATGTGCAAATGTAAATACGAGCAAATATTTTGCCAGTAAATGCTTAAAAATCTATCTCCTGTCATTTATTATGTACCAGCATTTCCAAGATTACAGAGGATTACTGGTTGACATTCAGCTGGGTAAGAAATTGAGGTACATTTTTAAATCAAGGTGTTACTATGCAGTTCTAACAATTACTCTACTGTCAAAAGTTAAAAAGTTATTTTTGTCCAAGCACACACTTTGAGCAGTTTGCCAGTGATGTGTGTGCTTTTGTGTTTGCTCTGTTTTAAAAGTATAGTAAAGACAGTAACATCGTAAATTATCATCACAATTTAAAGTTACAGAAATCCATTTTAATCACTGATCTATATTATAGATCACTGATTTTAATATATTTTGCAATGTATTTTTTTTTTCAACATCAAACTTTTAAACGCTAACTTGGTGTGTACAAGTTTAATCCATGGCTGCATCTCAGTCTAAAAATAAGCTTTTTGTCTGTCAGCATATCTACAGTGCTGCTATCTGTCTTTAAGCAATTACTTTGACTTTATTATAGAGACTAAATGCATTTGGGTTTGTCTGGTCCCCATATTAAAAACACATTCCCATCAATCAAATTTACTGTTTGGGATGTCGTCTAGCAACGGGGACGCCGGCGCGCACCTGCTGCACTGCGGCACCGGAAATAGCAGATTCGTCGCGGCTGAGCAGGGGATGTGGAGATAATCCTCTGCTGCGCGTCGCCTTCCATCGTTTTTCTCAGTTTTTATTTTACAGGTTCGGGTCAGCAAGCTTTAGCTTCATATCGTGGCTGACAACGGAAAGAGAAGGGACACTGTAGCACGAGCATCATCATGATGGCACACGCGCTCCGTGTGTGAGATCTCTGGCATTTTAACAAGAGGGGAGAGACCGATGTGGGTAGTCATGCCCACCAAATCTGCGGATTTCACGCGTAGTATTTGTTTTTATTATTATTTGCATGCGCTGTGTGGATGTGAACGTCACTTGTTTCCCCGGAAAAAATCTAAGTAACGTTAAGGCACAGCATCTCTGTTGATGTTACTCAAATCCAGCCCGTTATCAGCACCGCTCAGCTGGAATGAAAGAAGAGCATCGTTACCAGAGGAAACAGCGCATAAATCTGGAACAAGGTAAATTGACTGTGTGTGTATTAGCTTAGCATTTCACGGGGTGATTCGACATAAAACGTGGGGAGTGCCACGGTATGTTATTTATTGTGCTAGCTAAGCATTTTTACAGCAGCACACAATTAATATTATTTGCTACAAACGATATATTGCACTGTTAGTTTTTGTTATATCTGAGCTCTTAACATCAAATGCGACAGCTGTCATCCTCTCGGTTTTGTTGCGCCCTTTTTTTCTCTGAAATGTAATACAAAGGAACGAAAGAAAGCTAGTTGATGCTAATTGTCAAGGTTATTCTTAAAATGTAAACGTTTTTTTTTTTCTAATATACAATAGTTAATAGTTTTCTTCCTTTCTCGCAGAAATGAATCGCCTGTGCTCTGTTAATAATAACTTCCCATATGATAACAATCTCTTGGTGCTGGACATGGTCCTGAGCTCACTATGGGCTTCCTCTCAGCCAATCAACTGGGAGAATGTTGCCAAGTTGGTCCCAGGGTTCACACCTAAAGAGGTAAAAGACATATGAGGACCTTGAACTATGTAAACTATGTTCTGTTCTAGAAATTATAAAAGCAGACTTTGATTAAATCAGCAAAGGATGAGAAAGAAAAACTAACTAATTCTATCACAGCCAGCATTTGCTTACTAAAGTTTTATCTGTTAGTGTAACTTGGTTGCCAAACAAACAAAGGCATCAGTAAATCAGGTTAAAAAAAATAACCATAGTAAGATTAAAAAAAAAATTAGTTTGTGCTGTTTTATTCTAGAAATATTTAATAAAATATTCCAAAATATATATAATACATATAATGTAATAAAATATTTAATATTATAACAATAACATTGTAGCCTAGATCACATATGCTGTCAAACACGGTGCATAAATTCGAGAGTTTAACACCCACATTTTTACACAAACATCCAAAAGTGTGCTTATTCAGCTTCTCCTTATATATTTTTTATAGTGTGCACAAAGGTTTGAAGAGTTAAAGACTACAGGCAGTTTCCCTCATGTTGATGACCAGTGTAACCCATTGACCGGAGCAGTGAGCTCTCCATCAGAACCCTTTTCCACCTACATCAAATCCAATTTATTGGACATTACTGGAGATACAAGGGAACCACCATCCAATCAGGCCACTCTCACAGTGTCAGGTGAGTCAGTTGGTTTGGTCTGAATAAAAATGTCCATTTAATGCGGGATTACACCTTAATATACTGAATTACATATTCAGGCCTCACTGTGATCTCTACCGGTCGAGGAGCCTCTGCAGAAAGTGAGACTGCAGATTCTACCAAGAAGATTGAGAAAACCGAAGGGAATAAAAGGTGAGTAATATTCTCACAAATTAAGCCATCAATGAATCATCTTCTGCTAATAATGACCATCAATTTTTTGATTTATTTCCTTTCACATAGCCCCAACATGGTAATCCACGTTTGTGATGAGGCAAAGAACCTGAAGCAGGACTTTGTGTGTCCAAGAAACCTCCTGGTAAAAGAGATGCGCTACTTTGAAGAGTATCTTTCTGTGGACCCACAGCGCTGGGACGAGGTGGACATTTCCGTCCACTGTGACGTCCAGATCTTCGATTGGCTCATGAACTACGTCAAGAGTCACAACATTGAACAT
This sequence comes from Enteromius trimaculatus, assembly GCA_032361065.1. Classification (NCBI taxonomy): domain Eukaryota; kingdom Metazoa; phylum Chordata; class Actinopteri; order Cypriniformes; family Cyprinidae; genus Enteromius; species Enteromius trimaculatus. The sequence continues at coordinate 1,643,849 of JAUMHP010000025.1, forward strand.
TCGCACGGAAAACACATGGACAAACCCAAACTGGGTAACTGTCTTTTGGTAGCTGTTACAGATGTTCTGTGTGTGTTTACTGTTGTGTTTTTAATTTCTATAATCAAAGATACCATCAGAGGTGTTGTGTAATGTGTGTTCTCTGACCTGGCTGAATGGTGTTTGTAAGTGGTGGATGGTGTTTCATGTGGTTGTAAACGTTATGCATTGGCTGTGAGTTTGATGTTACGCTGTTTGTGATGTTGTCGGTTATGTTATGTGGTGTTTGGTTGCAGAGCACAGCAATGTCATCTCAATCCTGATCTCCTCCGAGTTCTTGAAGATGGAAACTTTAGTAAGTGTTGTGAGGGGTGACGATGTTTTGGGTAATGTAGTAAGTGTGCTCTGAGCTGGGTGATCTTTAGGTATTAGTGCATGATGCATGATGGCTGTTTCATCATTTGTGTTGTTCTTCTGGACAGATCTGTGCACTGCCCAGACAAGTTCTAATGAGACTCACAGTTGTAATTTTGAGGAAAGACCTGGTGATTTTTGATGTGCTTGGAGAAAATTGGATTGATATTATTATCCAGTTGTCTGAGCAGTGTGCAGAAAGCATGTTGGTTTATCTCATCAGAAGTTATTCATTCAATTGTTTTAAATGGGCTTCGGGGTTTTGATTATTATTGTGTTTTGTGGATCTGAAGGTTGACGAGTGTATCCAGTATTGTCACAAACATATGAGTGCCATCATAGCAACGCCGTGCAATATGAACTGCATCAACAACAACCTGGCTGGACGCATCGCTGATCTGTTCAGCCACAATGAGGCAGATGACCTCAAGGACAAAAAAGACAAATTTAAAAGGTGAGAACAGCACGCACATGAAACAGAAACATAATAATCTAAAGTGGTGGATGTTTATTGGCTATAGAAGTATCTTGTGCTCGCTAAGGCTGGATTTATTTGCATTTATTTGAACAAATACGGTTGAAGCTGTAATATTGTGAAATATTACTACAATTTAAAATATCATATTGGTCATATTGTATTGCAACACACCTTTGCTGCTGTTGAGGTGGATATGGGTAAAGTTAGGGACAGTTTGGCGGTATGGGTAGATTTAAGGGTGGGTTAAGGAGTAAGGGATGGGTTAACAGTGTAAAAATAAATGTAATTACAGAAATTACTTACAGATGTATTTTTATAAATATAAGTACAATGTAAAAACACGTATGTATCATGTACACAAAGTGGATTGTACCAAATGATTTATTTAAATGTAATTACAAAGTAGTTAAGGCACCTAATATAAAGTGGGACCAATGTTCATATAAGATACATATACGTATTGCTATTATTTATTTGTGATGATTTGTACTTTCTCACCAGTAAACTGTTTCAGAAGAAGATTGAGAGATTATTTGATCATGGTTATCAGAATCACGATTCCCCTGGTAACGCGTCTACTCTGTACAGGTGAGAGACTTTTGATTTGTAGTGTAAGCTATAATACTGTATTAGCATGATAACAGCATGATGTACTATTGTACAGACATTCACTGGTAGTATTATGAATGATTTAGTGTAGTATTTTAATGTTGTGGTTCTTTCTCCAGATGTGGACTTTGCCTTAAGCTTTTAACCAAAGAAACTGAGAGAAAAATCCCTTGTGTTCCAAACAAAATCAACATAGATGTCAGAGGAAACATTGTATTCACTCATACCAGGTTGTTAAGGACACTGTATTTTAATCACACAAAGTGTTTAAAACAGTCTATCATTTAATTTTTGGGTTTCAAATGCTTTATATTCCAGCCTCACGCACACATACACATAAATGACGACATGTTGGTAATTGTGGTGTGTCTGTAGGCATAAGACCTGGGAGGTACATGAGTTTGTGAATGGGCTTTATGAGGAGTTAAAGTCCTGGGTACTGGTCTACTGGAGGATCTGGGGCACAATCAACTTCCTTACCTGTTCACGCTGCAGACAGGTAAACAAATATGTACTTCACAAATTGGAATTTGAGATTTAAGTACAGGCAGGAAGATTTTTTGGAGATTGGAGAAATATATACACAACACAAATTGTGTAATAATTTAATAACCCTCTGGTAGGAAGATTTAAAGGGGGGGGGTGTCTGAAAATGTAATCATCCCTTAGACCATCCAAGATGCAGAGGAGCTCAGTACAACAGATTTGGAGAAATTTTGTATTACATCACTTGCATACCACTGGATCCTCTGAAGTGAATGGGTGCCATCAGGATGACTTCAAACAGGATAAAAAAACATCACAGTAATCCATCCAAATAATTTAAAGTGATCTACATGATACCAGAGCATCATTCAGTGTTTTGTAAAGTGAAAATGTGCATGCTCATAGAAAACAAATGCATCATTAATGCATTTTAATCAAAACCCTGTCCATTCTGATCAAAATACCAGTACATAGTCTATAATGCGTCCACCAGTGAAAAATCCACAGTCCATTTCCTGTTGTCCTACCATATCATTGTCCGCCAACATATTTGTTTGAAACTGACTCTTTTCAGTTTTAAATGGTGCTTGATCTATGCATATTTCTCTCCTGATTCAGATGAGACATCATTTTCACTGGAGAAGGCAATATTATGGATAAAGGACCATCCATAATAGATGGAAGCAACAGTGAGATAAAAAAAAGCGTCTTAATGATCAATTCAGTTGTTACAAACACACAGCCTTTTGCTTCATATATGTTAATTAATGGACTGTAGTCATGTGGATTATTAAGATGTTTTCTCTTTCTGATGGCACCCATTCACTGCAGGGGATCCATTAGTGAGAAAGTGATGTGATTTCTCCAAATCTGTTCTTATGAAGAAACAAACTCATACGCATGTTTAATGGTGTGAGGTTAGTACACTATTTATGTGTAAGTTATTTTAAAAACAAAAATTGGAAATAAGTGGATGTTGTGTCACCTTGGCAGGCATTTCTGTGTAAAGATTTGGGCCAGTGTAAGTACCACCCAGAGGTGGTTGTTTATCCTGGCATTGGGGCAGATCATAGATGGCACGGCATTGGTCTTTACCCCTGCTGCAACCAGAAAGTCCTGAGATTCGATCCCTCCTCCATGCCCAAGGTTTGTGTTGTTTTTGAATAAGTTCTCTTGAACCTTTGAACCTGGCTGACTTTTCACTATGAATGCCTGTGTATGTCTGTGAAGGGCTGTAAAATAAGAGACCACATTTTAAGTGCAGCAGATGGTGGTGACTGCGGCGATCATAATGTAAACTCAACCCAGACCAGAATACTCAATGACCTGCTGCTACACAGAGAGGCTGTGTGTGTGCCAGAGAGGTCAGACTATAGTAACTTCCTTTAGAAAAAATGATTGGTTCTTTGTTGTATGCCACGTTTAATGCTTCGCCCAGTGTTGAGTTTGGGTCTTTTGACAATGTTTTATGTTCAAATCCATTTTGTTCAGCTGTAGCTCTGAGGACCCTTCTGCAGGCAGTGAACGTGTGCCAGGATGTGATGTAATGCTGGAGCCAGGGGTGCTTACAGCTCACAGGCCCAAGGAAACCACAGCTGTAAAACTTTTTTTTTATTTAATTACATTTTATTTGATTTTTGTGTGTGATTTCATTTCCTTTTATGCAGCCATTAACAACAAACATTACCGGTTCACAAATTAACCAGCCAAACGGTGTTTGATTTTAACTTTGTAAAATTACTCCAGTCTTCAGTCCCACATAATCCTTTTGAAATCTTTCTATACTGATTTGATGATGATTCGGAGTTATATTTTATTATTTGATTTGTATTTGTAGATCAAATAAATGCAGCCTTTGTAAGCATTAAGTCAGAACTGTGAGACATAAAGTACGATTTAAAGTCCTCGCTGGTGCAATCAGGAATTAGTTTCTGATGGATGCATTGGTTATAATTTTTAAAATCTAAATTTATTTGTACATGTTCAAATTATAAGCATCTTTTTTCCTTTGGTTGTAGTTTTCACTGTTAAAAAACTGGAGTCTTCAGCTGGTAAGACGCTACTTCTTCAAATACTAAATGTGACACCTTTACTATATACCTACACTGACACATCTGGCTTGATGCGTTGACCTTGTGCAGCGGCAGCAGTCTCTGCTGTCTGAAGATGAGGAGTACACTACAGGGTCAGAGGTCACAGAGGATGAGGTCGGGGATGAAGAAGACACATCAAAAAAACAAGGTGGGCTAACATGTTACACATTAGTAAAATAAAAAGCTAGATAATCTTTAATAGGCAGTACCTCATTCTGGTCAGAAGGTGGCAGTCACGTATAATTTCAACGAGACTGACCTTAAAGCTTGGTTTGTGACTTTGTGTGCATAGCTGCAAAGAAGGCAAGAAAATCTGGAAAACCTTTGAAAAGACAAGTGTCCTCCCCCAGTCTCCAGCGTAAGGAGAAATCTGGAGAAAAGGTGAGTGCAACAAATTCACAATTGCTTGATTTTTTTTTTTTTTTTTTTTTTTTTCTCCTCTATGCAAAAGTACTTTTATGTGGGAAAACGTGTTTTCTTTAGAAAATTCTGGTCTGGTTTGGTTATTGTTGTTGTATTTCACTATTCCCTTTTCATTCATTCTGTTCATTTGTTTTAAAGGCACCATCTCGAGACTCCACCCCATTCATGTAAGTGATTACAAAGACTTGTTGTTTTCTGTAGAAGAATAAGTGGCAAATTTCAAAGCATGGTTAACCTCCAAAAAATAAACTGTAATATTATTCTTTTTTCTTGTTAAATCAGAAGAAGATATTTTGGTCTGTCATTGGGGTTTAATGTTGTTTTTTGGACCCCATTTACTTTAATTGTACTGACAAAACAGTTAAAAATACTTAAATAATGTACTTGTTTGCAGCTTTATTTAATTTGAAATACATACTGTTTTCTATATGAGTGATCTCAGTATTTTTTTAGACACTACAATGCTTTCTCTTACCATGGGATTGAAAAGTGACGTCTGTGCTTCTGAATGAAACATTTGGCACATTATTCTGTTTCTTTATCCTTCTCTCGCTCTTAGCGTCAGCATCCAGAAGAATAAGTGGGATAGCAATCGCTCCATGAGGTACAATCAGGATGCTCAGAGGGAGGAGGGTAGGTACCTTTTTTAGATCCTCTGACTGTAAAAAAGATTCTTACCAATGCACAGCGGTGGAGCAAGTCTTATAATTAAAAGGGTCATGATTTAAAATCACTCAAAAACCATAGAAAATCTCATCAAAGAAAGTTAAATCCACCCATATGCAATTTACATCTGCCAACGTTTTAGAAGACTAAATCACAAGTGTTTTATAACCACTTTTGTATTCAAAATAGGATTAAAACTGTAGTCTTACTGTTATTTAATGATTTGTAATGGTAATAATCAGTGGTATTAAATAATTCATAATGAATTTTTGGCTGTTTCTGACACAGAAGCTTTCAAGTAGATTATGTGTAGATTTGCAGTGATCTTGATGGATGTCTGTGCGTTCAAACTCACTCTAGATCAGAGGAGAATGGAGGAGATTATAGCAAATCTCACTAAAATGCGCTTTGGTGATCAAGAGCAGACAAAGTTTAAAGACACAAAAGAGGTACAAAACATCTTTACTTATTTAGATAAGCCCACTAAAGCACTGCTAGGTTTTCACATGTGTGTTCTGATTTGTTTCTGTTTTATTACAACAGTATTTCAACATTGTATGTTAATAATAGTTTGTGTGTTTCCAGCCTGCAGGGGGGCTCTACTCGAGGCTGGAGGCACAATTTAAGGCTTCCTCTCAGTCCAGCGGAAGACATAGCAGTTCAGAGAAAACTCTAAGGTACCACAGTCACCTCCGGCACTGAGGAAGCTGCAAAAAAGAGTGGAAGTGTTACAGATTATGATTTATGTTTTTAATCATGAGATTTAAAGGATTAGGAACATGTTTGTGTTAGCGCATATACTGAAAAGCTTGTCTGTTCTTATCAGGCAAATTTAAAGGGATAGTTCACCCATAAATCTTTCTTCTTTGTACATCAAAAGATATTTTAGTCCATTTAATGAAAGTCAGTGGGGTCTAGTGCTGTTTTGGACCCCACTGACTTTTATCGTACAGACATAAACAGTAAAATGTAAAAAAAATAATAATACATTTTAGCTGAACTATCCTTTTAAAACATAAGAACTTTTAATGGAAGACCCAAAGCCTACTGCTTATATAATATTGCTTTACTTTGTAATGACTTGCTTGCAGCTTTAATTTTACCTTTTTACTTACTCCCTTTCTCTTATTCTCTCAGTTCCATTTTTAACCAGCACTTTGGTCTTATTTTAGAGTGAAGACACGCTCGGGGCTTTCGAGACCGACTTAGAGAACATGTGGAGATAAGTGGATGAGTTTTTGAAAAGGAGGAGTAAAAGAGCTTGCTGCTGTTTGACGAGGCAGAATAACCCATAGCTCTCTTCGTCCATCCTTTGCTCCACTCCTCACCCCCTCCTTCTCCCAAACTCTGTCCAGACACAGCAGAAATAGCAGTCATACAGTCCTGGGAGAAGAATGGATTGCTGGTGTGGTCACTGATGTCATAACTGTAGCTATAGGACATAAACAATGGACCTCTAATAAAACCATCAGTCACACTGTAAAGAAAACAAGCTTTTGGCTGCTAATGAATCGGTTGCACCCACTAATCTGTGTAACACTAATGCTGTTTATTTTGCACCTTTTGCTTGATCTCATCTCATGTCTAGCTCAGGATTCATCCCAGCCGCAGTGTGTTGTAATGTCCCCTGCTACATTCTAGCCGACTCAGGTGACCAGACAAAGCTCATCTCCATGGTACTGACCCTGCACTTTAAGCCGTCTTAATGCAATGACTCAAACCTGTATAATACACAAAGAAGCCACTGGGTAAAGAGCAACGCTAACTAATACCTATAAGGTCCATGATTGTTTCCCTGAAACTATCACGACTGTGCCATTTGGAAAAATGTGACATGAGGAAGTATTCAGAAGCAGTAGAATAAAATCATTTAAAATAAACATGTGTTTTTTTTTACTGTAAAGTTCTCTAAGCCTGGCCAATGATTTGTAAAAATTCAGTATGTAAATAGTGCACAGTGCTTCCTTTATGTGTTTGAAAAAAGGAATTAGTGGTTAATCTCATGATCGGTCAGTCATATCATTGAAGAGGATTTCCAGCACAACTGTCACCATGACAACAGGAAAGGGAAGTAGAACGTTCTGCAATGTGTGTGTGGGGTGGGGGGGGGAGCTTCGATGAGCTGGTCTGCCTTTTTTGGTGACAGACGGTGTTTGATTGAGCTCATGCAGGTTGGGTTACTGTGCTGGGCCACCTGCCAGCCAAGAACACAAATGATCATGTGTTAATTCCCTCTTTGCTGGTGGGAACCAGATCCATCACAACCCCCACCATTCAATGTGACAGATATCTCCCTCTTTCCAAGAGTTGTCTCTCTCTTACTCTGAAAAGCTGACAGTTCTGAGGCAGCAGGCCATGTGGTTCTAAATAGCAATCTGACTCAAAACAATTATTACTGGATTTCCTCTACTTGCCATTTTATTATTAGTTAATTTCCATCCGTGCTATAAACCCTTTAAAAATGCTGCAGTTATATTTACACTACCATATTTTTTTTTTTGATGTTACTGAGTTTTATGCTTAACAAGCCTGCATTTATTTTGTCATGGATGCAGTAAAAGTGATACAATGAAATTTAAAAAAAAAAACATTTTCTACTTTACTATATTTAAAACGTCATTTATTCCTGGCAAAGCCTAATTTTCAGCAGTTTCAGCATTACACCAGTCTTCAGTGTTTTTATGACTCTTCAGAAATCACTCTAATGTGCTGATTTGGTGCTCAAGAAACTTTTTTTGTGTTAAGTGTTTTAACAGTTGTGCTGCCTAATATTTTAGTGGAGATTTTCAATGTGTCATGCAGATTCTTAATTAACTTTTAAGCGTCAAGCTGTAATAAAAATTATATAGATGACAAGAATCTTAGTTAATCAGGTTAGTTACAAGAAACAGAACCAGCAGCGTTCAGCAGGGCGAGGGTAAAGGTGGATGGAGAGTAGTTGCCTTCGTTCCCTCAGTACTTGGTCAAAGGTCATATCCTCATCATTCAATGCTCTTTTGTCTATTGTTATTTGTAACAAATGCTTTGTTGGCAGTGGTGCTGTGCAGTTGTTTAGAATGGCATGAATTTGTTTCTTTGAAGAATGAATGTACTATGCTAACCTATTTGGATGAAGGTTTTATATTATCCACATCTTCCTGTTGCTAAAATATACCATACAAAATTGTAAATGTATCATATTATCACTATAAACTATTTGCTGACATTATAAGCATTGCTGCACCGGTAAGCCATTAGTCACGCGAACAGGGTAAAGCCACAATGTCATTTCTAGATCAAGGCACTATAATTTATTACTTGTGTTTTGGTTTGCACTGTCGTCGCTAGAGGGAGCTGTTTGTGTCTAAACACGATCCTCTTGAAGCCAAACTTGATGTGCAGCAAGGCCTCACTCATTGTCCGTGTTGTTGTCATGAAGTTCACCTCTTGTGAAGGACAGAGCTATTTATAGTGAGCACCATCAGGAAGACACTCCTGCAAATAGCCCAAGCTACACCAAATAGCGTGTAATTCTTTATTATACAATTTATTATTATTATACAATGCAAATAAATAAGCAATCGAATAAAAAAAATCAAGTAAACAAGTTTTTTATTTGAATGTGAATATGAGGAAAATTACAATTTAGTGCTGCTTCATGGTGCTTGTTGATTTTATAATGAATGTATAATACTGGCAATATAAATAATAAAAAAATAATTTATTATTAAGATTAAAGAACTTCAATATAGTCTGGTCTTTATGTGACCGCTGTACTTATCAAATCTTTCACTCTTAAAAACATACAAAAATATGAAATAAGGCAGGAGTCACGCGTTATGTGAAAGTATACAACACACCCAAAACAAGACAACTGTCAAACTTGTTTTGAGTGACAGGGAGGAGCAGGTGATGTCATTATAACGTATGTAAATGGCAAGGCAGGGCCAGATAGAACGGGATTAAGCCAGCCCAATCCTGAACAGAGCAGCCCAGCTCATTTCACATGTATGTGCTGCAATGCACGTGCAGTTTCTCTCCTCGACCCCTCCTACTTTAGGGAGATGACCTCTTTCGGTCGTCCCCGTGACCCTGTTAACTTTCAGACCCTCTGTATGTGCCGATTAATGAAATACTTTTATAGAAGAAAAATGCAAGGTTTTCACATCAGTGTAAACATAAATGTTTCTGGCCTTTTATACACATGCATGTTCTGGGACCTGCAAAAAAACAAAAACAGACGTCCAGAAAAGTTACAATGGTTTATTGTATTTCTCAAAATAATTCAAAACAGCTGAAACAACAAAGAAAGGAAGCATGGCAAGTTTTCTGTTACACAAAGTGAAGTCACAGCCTGAGGAACATCAGATCTAAAATAAGAGCAGATTTGCAGATTGCTGTTACAATGCTTAATTTGGGGATTTAAGCTCACAAAAATAATTGTCTCTCAAATTATGATCTGTGCAAAAACATGACCTACAAAAGTGCCAATTTTTGAAGGATTATCTATGAAGACGCACCCAGTCGTTGTTCTATTATTACTAATTGTTTTATTATAAAACTTTAAGTATTAAATAGTTTTTCCAAAACAAATAAAGACAAAACTGAAACATCAACATTCTTGGGTTTGAGAGAATTCCGCCTGGAAAGCAGCTTGACCTGTGTTGTGACTGACGTTATTCGCAGACAGGTAAACATGACACCAATTCATTTACACATCTCACTTATCTCAGCTCCAAAGTTTGCAGCAGCGTGGGACCTACATGTAATAAAAGATAAGTAAATATAAAAGGAGTAAATATGGATGTGATGCATAGAACAGCTGATTATCAAATTACGCCTGGACCCATTAAATGCAGAAAACTGCAATGCTAGTGTCTGTAAGAGAAAAACCTGCTGCTTTTGGATTAAAGGTTCACCTTCACTGGAAGTGAGATCAGTTTGTTGGTCAAAACTGAGCATATAATTTACCAAATTACTGGTCCTAAACTGCTGTAACACTGCTTATTTAGTTAACCATTTTAAAAAAAAAGTGTATGGAATGGGCCCCACGCTCAACTAAAGGGAAATATTTTCAACATAAAACGCACACCATGACCTTCTGAAATGTAACAGTTTTATTAAAAATAACAATGCATGAGCATGACTGACTTCTTGAGTGCAGGACAATGTATTCTTTTTCTCATTCTTTGTTCAGTACAGACACTACAGTAGTTTGCACACACAAAATCCAGTATTTTTCCATCAACTGACGTTTAAGTGGCGTTGCGTCACGTGACTTACAAAGGGGGAGCATGCAAGCGCTTGACGTCTCTATGAAGCGCCACACGGACAGTTTATTATTATGTTTTCAGGTAATTCGATGTGTTTATAATACATCACTGCTATATTGGAGTTAACTTCGCGGTAGTTAAGTTTATGGAGACCATCACAAGCCAATTGTATGAGGCTCTGACCCATGCCATGCGTATCACACCCCGACTCTGAACAACCACTCCCCTTCGTGGCTCGTGGAAAATTACCAGCTTACAATCAGCACAAGTACAAGCTCCAACATCCGCCTCACGGACTCGATGCCCTCGATCTCCTTCAGTCCACCATGAACTTAATTTTTCCGACCCCGTATACAATTTACCAAGCGATCACTGTTGTCGAATACCAAAAAACGGTTCATTTAAAGCTCACGGAATATACAAACACGGCTGTTTTTCGGAAGAGCCGGGCAAAATACGTAACGCGAAACTTGCATTTCCTTGTAAAAGCCATAAACAAACAAATAACACACGAGAGTAATATTATCGCAAATTACAAGTCCATTCTGCACGCAGTTTGCTTGCCTTCTTTTTCTCTAAACGGGCGGAGCAGTCGCGTGGGCGCTCGAAAGACTTGAGATTGATTGACGTGCGTGTTGTCCAATGGATCGCCAGTAAGGACGTGCTTGGCAACGCTGCGCCCAATGGCACGCCTCCATGGGCGTGACGTTAATCCAAACTTTTCGCGGCGCCATCGGCTGAAAACTAAACCGAGATGGAATCTCCCAGTCTGAACCGGTTTCAACCGGTTACGAGTTTGTTGCTTGTGAGAAGAAGAGGCACAGGCTCAGTCTCTAATACCGCCCTGGTGCAAAATATACTTCAGTACAGAGCACATTTCTTAATTAAGGTTAACTTTGTTTCGTAAAATGAACCGGACTGAGAAAATACAGAACTCGCCGTGATTGTTGGTGCGGAATTCACATCCTAGTGGTCCTTAAATCAACCAACTAGCTCGTGTAGTCTTCACAGAGGAATAGTGTGACTGGCCAGTCAACGGCTCATCCTAAAGCCAGAAAGCGTGTACAAACCAGGCACCAACGATACTGGATCAAATAAACATAATTTTAGCAACTCTGGCAGACAAGCCCATCTTCTTTCTCTCAAAGGCTTGGACTTTAGGTAGGTAAATATGGGCTGGAAACTTGCAGCCAGAGTGCTTGGGTTGGTTTGTGCTCTGTGGAGAATGACGATGCTGTGAGATTGTGTAGAAATGCCTAGAAATTGCGCGTATGGAGGTTAAGGTCGAGAGAAAGTGAAATGGCTTTGCTGCTGAGAGGTTTTGAGGGATGTTGCGGGTGTATTGCGTGACGGCTCGTGTTCAGCACTGGTGTCACGCTGGGCTGAATAATGTATCTGGGTTTTGTCCGTTTTAACAATCGTTATATCTCAAGTAACGTCAAAACATACTACTAACTGCTAACCATCAGCGCAGTCCCAGAGTGTGTTGTTTCAGCGAGCAAAATTCAGTTGTAAAATGCGTTCAGGACAATTGTAGAGCAGTAGCATTCATTTAAAGGCATTTAAAAATACACGCGGTCTATTTCTTACCTGGTTTACTGCTAGTAAAGCCTGCAGAGCTTTCAGGTGAAGGGTGCAGAGCATGCTGTTGGTGGGAGGGGTTGCTCCGGAGTCAGGGAGGGAGATCCTTGCAAAGTCACCCCCGTGGAAGTCATCCGAGACGGGTGTAGATCGTCAGAAATATCGGTGTTTGTTATGGACTAGGTGCTCTCTTGACCGTTTTTAATGTCAGTTGCGCACTAAAGCATTTGTTTAGCTGTCCATTTAAGCGCATTAGCATGATAGCAGGCGTGCGGAATTGTTGCCTGTGTATGTAAAGCGTTGCATTATTAGGCATTTTAACGCATAAACGTGGTTAAACAAGCCACAGCGATCGCATTGGTAGTTAGTGTGAGTTGTTGCGCTCCTCAGCGTGGATCTTAGTCCAACCCAGTTTTGTTTTGAAGACGTGTGCATAAAATCAGCTGATAAGTAGCTCTGTGTTAGGATACAGATCCTATTGTGGCTATTGCTTACTGAATGAAACTAGGTGATATCTGGAAAAGGCGGGTAAATCAACAGGTTGCGCAGTAACGTTACCGAGGACTAGTTATGGCACCGTCGCTTTATTTAGGCCCGAGGTCTTACAAAGCTTGACTGTGTCGTGTCCAAGTAAATTCTTGAAATTTCTTCCAATGCCTAACTTTTTTTTCTGGGTTCTTGGCCGTAATGCTTACCTCGTTACGCAATAGTTTGGCTCCGAGGTGTAAACTGAATTAGCTTGAGCATTGGCCTTTCAAGTGCCCTTCAAACTGCATGTAAACATTATTTAAGTCTCATGGTCTTATAAAAGCTCGATACGAGTAGAAAAAGACAGTTTGTAAGTCTGAGAGCTCGGTTCGTCTCTTGTGTTATATGTAAACAGAATGACGTCAGCGAAAGGCCTGCCTAGCACGTGGTCTCATTCAGAGAATAATGGCTCATGTGATCACGAGGCCAGTGAGTGGCCCTTGTTTCTCGGACATATTAGGATATTCATTCTGCAAGCATGTTACCTTTTTCACGCCACCCACCTATCCCATTGTTATTGAGGATTAAACCCTTTAGCAGGCATTGGTGTGTTGGCAGGCCAGGTCATATAAGGCTTTTTGGATGGTCCCGGGTCGGCGGAGGGGGGTAGCAGTCAGCTGTTTGGATTTGTGAACCCAAATGTTCATTTCACTTGACTTTGCCCCTGCTGGATGTTTCCTCCCTGTCACCCACAGAGCTCTATGCCAGCAGTTATGACAATGTTAGCCGACCACGCAGCCAGACAGCTGCTGGACTTTAACCAGAAACTGGATATCAACCTGCTGGATAATGTGGTCAACTGTTTGTACCATGGGGTTGGGCCACAGGTGAGCAAGTTTTTTTCACAAACAGATGAAGTACCATACCAAAAAAATAACAAGGACCAATTTCATTGATTAAAAGTGACAGTAAAACATTTACAGTGTTACAAAAGATTTATATTCTTTTGAACTTCAATAAAGAATCCCTGAAATAAATATCACTGTTTCTACAAAAATATTAAGTAGCAGAACACATCTTTGTATTTATATTTATACACTATTGTATGCACTGACATCATTTAATATACAGCCACTTTTTTGTTGTTGTTATAGTGCAAATTATGACAATTGTTTTTCTGTTTTAGCAAAGAATGGCCCAGGAGGTGCTGACTCATTTGAAGGAGCACCCAGATGCTTGGACTCGTGTTGACACTATTCTGGAGTTCTCTCAGAATATGAACACCAAAGTAAGCTGAGTCCCTACTTACTCAGGTGGAGGGTCATGGTTTCTATACTTTGAGGAAGATCTGTTCTCTTATCACACATTATACAGGAACACAATTTTGTTTTGTTTCCCTTCAAACTAGCAATACCCATTTCTTGTTTTGGGGTTGCTTAGCATCCTGCCAAAAACAGATTCCTCTGTACACGTGTGAGATCACATTTTCCTACACCTCTCTTCACATCCTTGCCCTGGTCAAGCAAAGTCATAGTTAAAATTGGTGTGTGAGGATCCTCGGTTGACAGTGAAATACCTCAGTACCTCCAACTGCACAGCAGCCAGAGGTGTGTAAATGACTCACTGTTTAGGGTCAAGATAAAACACCTGATCCTTGCGATCCAAGTTCCTATCCCTGGATTTTTATTTCATTTTAATTATTTGAATTTATTTATTCATAATGGAGAATTTCTAGTACACTAAAGCAGAATTTCTGCATTGGTAAACTACACACTCCCAGAGTTCATTCCATACGTTCACCTTGTAGTGTGTAGATTGAATGTAAAATCATTTAGTAGTTTTTGGGATGAATTGTCTTCCTTGATGTGTTAATAGACTTCCTCAAAGTACTGCTGACCCATTTTGCCGTCTGCTTGCCTTTTAAGATTGCTCTTAACACTCTGGTCATTACTAATGTTTGAGTTGGTTTATCAACAGTATCTGTAATTTCAAAATGATAATGGCCCAAAAGTGAGGGCTCTAGAAGAACAGACAGGAAAATATACAGAGCAGGTAAATTCTTTGAATTTGTCTAAATTCATCAAGCAAAATACAGAAAGAGCACATTAAAGTGCTGTTGAACATTTGGCTTTTTGCTTAATTTATTTACAGCTTTTTTTGTAGGTGAAAAAGCAAACAAAAGACAATTAATTGAAGTTGTTCATATTTGATATTAATCACAATGTTCCATTATGTTGATTGCTTGTAATAGGACGAAAAGGGGTGTGTCTTCCTGTGCACCTTGACACAGCTAGGCTTTGGCGGCAGGCCTCCACAAGGTCTACCTTTTCATTCCCTTACTCTCAATTCTGCTGTGCCTCCATTCACACTGCACATGCCTCATATGGAGCTCAGAGACGACAGGGAGATAGGCAGGCAGTTTACCCCCTTTTTTAACCTCAGTTATGGATAGTAACAGTTATTTCTACTGTAGGGATCATCAGTGTCTCTGTGCTGGTTCCCCTTACCCCCCAAGCATTTCTCTTTTACCCTAGTCTACCCTTTTTTCTTGTCTCGATCGTACACCAAGACTTATTTGCAATGTCACATGTGAGCAGTTTGGGGCTTGATGCTTTGTGTGATGTTGCAAGTTTTTTATGTCTTGCCTTCGTTTGTTTATTTATTTATTGATCTAAGAAAAATTAAAGGTGAAAGAATCCTGGTGTTTTTTTACTGGGTTAAACATGTCTAAATGCAAATAACCTACTTCTCCAGGCCTCACCTTTAATATTCTCACTTAGCATGTGACCTGTATTCCCTGGTTTGCTTTAACACATTAACATTTTTTCTCTTTTCTCATTAATCCCTACAGTTGAAATGCTGTTAATCCAAATAACACTAGTGACCATAACAAGAACACTAATGCACCATGAATACCCTTTAAGAGCAGTATATAAAACGTCTTAAGGCAGTCTATAGACCCCAATACTGTGGCACGTCTTGCTGTTCCTGAGACCCACACCAGTTACCGGTGAATACAGTAGTGTCGCATTAAGACAGAAAGGGGTGTGTACTTTATTTGACCAATGGGAAACCTATCACTGATGATTAAAGCCTTGTGAGTAGCTTTTGACACTTTTTGGGACACAGTTGTTGTGTTGCTCCCCCAAGCATCTTGCTTTGTTGTGGCCGGGCACAGAATCAAGCCATTAGCTGTTTGCCATTAACGTCTTCTTTCATGTCTTTCACATTCTGGTGTGACATGGCCAGAAACAGCAAAACCTCTACAGAAATCCCATACAAACATTGTATAGTTTTGATGGGGGATTATGGATTTTTTTTTTTTTTTTTGTTATCTTTTTGAGTGTAATAAAATCCTTACTGAAATCAAATCTGCATGTTTCTTTTTTTTTATCTGAATTAATTTGAGATGAACCAAAGAGTGTGTGAAAATATATTAGGCAGTCAAAGTTAAGAGCAATTTTTTTTCCTTGTATAATTGTACAGCTCTGGCAGATTGGCTGGTTAATGTTTGGATCATTAACTCTTGATTTGTTCTCTTGGCATTACAGTACTATGCTCTGCAGATTCTGGAAACAGTAATTAAAACAAGATGGAAGATTCTGCCCAGAAACCAGTGTGAAGGTAAGACTGACTCACAAGAATTCCCCTCACCACAAGTAATTCATAGCTCAGTCTAAATCAATTCTTAAGTCATATGCAGCTCAAAGGCTGGATTTGGACAAGCGGTGAAGGGATCATTGAAATGTAGAAGTAAACAGTTCACTCTGCGATGGACTTGACTCTACAAGACGTTTCTAGCAGGCCAACACATTCATTAGAATCAAGTGTGTGATTGCCAAGTTTGAGCTGAATTCCCCTTTTAAAAATGCATGGAGGGTCGTCTGCTCAGCTTAATGTTCATCTGTTTCCGAAAAAAACAGAATCTGTTCTTTGCAAGATCACATGAAATGAAAAACATGATGTAGGATTTTTAAATTGCAAATGAATCATCACTATGATACTTTCTGCACCACGCTTAACCAATATTGATGTCTCAACAACATTCAAAACATGTTTCTGTATGAGCTGTCAGTCTGCACCCAGCCAAATAAATAAATAAATAGAGTACTACAAAAAGAGTTTGGGTAGTTTGACTAATGCTATAGACAAGAAAATAGTATAAATACTGTGGTATAACATTAGTTTCACAGTTGAATTTATTTTGATAGATTTTTTTTTCAATTATTGTTAAATTAAGCAGTATTTGATATTCAGTCTACAGACAGTAAAGCATTTCAGTTTTAAATTTTAATTTAAGGTAGTGTGAGAAAGGCATCAAATCTTTAATATGCTGATGCAGATCTGCAGATGAACAGATAACAAGTCCTCTGAGATGAGCTTCTTTCATCCGGATGTAGAGTTCATGGGGTCTTAAGCTGCCTTACTGTACGCATTGACGCTCTGCTTTATTTCAGGCATAAAAAAATATGTTGTGGGCCTCATTATCAAGACATCATCAGATGCAGCCAATGTTGAGGTCAGTGAACTTCCACTTAATTTGTTTACTGTCTTCCTGTGGTTTTTGGCTAGCTGTCTGTTTTATGCTTTGCTCTGCCTCTTTTCAGAAAGAGAAAGTGTACATTGGAAAACTCAACATGATATTAGTACAGGTAAGGTGTTTTTGGCTGCTTTTTCTTAGTAAATTAGATATTTATAGCCACAGGTTTACGAACAGCAGTAAATGTCACGTAACATAATGATGTGTGTGTATATTTGATGACTGCAATGAAAATGTCTGTTATCTTCCTGTTTGTGTAATGCAGTACTTGATGTTTTTGTGTTTAGATCCTGAAGCAGGAGTGGCCGAAACACTGGCCAACATTTATCAGTGATATTGTTGGAGCGAGCCGCACCAGTGAGAGCCTTTGCCAGAACAATATGATCATTCTTAAGCTCCTCAGTGAGGAGGTGTTCGACTTCTCCAGTGGTCAGATGACACAAGTGAAAGCCAAACACCTGAAGGACAGGTATGATGGTATTAAAAGTAGCACATAATTATTGTAGAGAATGAGGTCATATTCACATTACCTGTTCTTGTTAATTAACCCGTAGTGTTTTGCGATCTGATTTCTATCTGCAGCATGTGCAATGAGTTCTCCCAGATATTCCAGTTGTGCCAGTTTGTGATGGTACTTATTGTTTTCATATTATTTCTTGCATACAATATTCCCATTTAATCATACACACACTTTTATTTATATTTCAGTAGTTCTAGTTTGTGATTTAATGATCACCTTCGAATCTGCAACAAACCATATGTTAATAACTGAGAGAGGTTTTTTCTTTCGGTACAATTTTCAGGAAAATTCCCAGAATGCCCCACTTGTGCATGCTACATTAGAAACTCTGCTGAGGTTTCTCAACTGGATTCCCTTGGGCTATATCTTTGAAACTAAACTCATCAGTACTCTGGTGTACAAGGTGACAAACCTGGATAGTTTCTTATTCTTACGTATTTGAATATAGTAGAATGCTTTTGCTGTTTTTTGATAGATGATTTCATTTTTACCCCATATATACCAACATAAAATGCTTTTATAAAAAACAACAACAAAAAAAGCAATAATCTTAAACTGCAGCTTGTATGATTTAATCAATGATAATCAAATATTCCAGACAATAGTGTAGTAAATGGATTTGTAGCTTGTGTTTTTGTTGTACAATGAAGTAGTACAGTTACATAGTCATGTAATAATAACTGCAAAGATTGTATTTCACACTAACAAAACAGTGGCTAACTCTTCTCTGTTGGATTGATCTATAGTTTTTAAATGTGCCGATGTTTCGCAACGTAACGCTGAAGTGCTTGACTGAGATAGCAGGAGTCAGTGTAAGTCAGTACGAGGAGCAGTTCGTCAGTCTCTTCACTCTGACAATGATGCAGCTCAAACAGGTAACGTTCTCTACAGTGCCCAGATATCAGTTGCTTTTGGGCCACTCTCATGCTCTTATTTTATTTGCGTGTTGAAGATGCTTCCTTTGAACACCAACATTCGATTGGCGTATGCAAATGGTAAAGATGATGAGCAAAACTTCATTCAGAACCTCAGCCTCTTCCTCTGCACCTTCCTCAAAGAGCACGGACAGCTAATAGAAAAGAGGCTGAACCTCAGAGAGACTCTTATGGAGGTAAACGCACTCGTGGACTAAACTTATATATAGTTATGGAGAACCAGTTTCAGTCACGGATGCCATTGTGTTAAGGACCTGTTTTTGTATCTGTTTAGGCTCTGCATTACATGTTGCTGGTTTCAGAAGTGGAGGAGACGGAGATCTTTAAGATTTGTTTGGAGTACTGGAACCACCTGGCAGCTGAGCTTTACAGAGAGAGTCCTTTCTCAACGTCCACCTCTCCTCTCCTCTCAGGGAGCCAACACTTCGACGTACCGCCCCGCAGACAGCTCTACCTGCCTGTGCTCTCTAAGGTTGGCTCACAAACAGAAGTTTCAAGAAGAAATTTTAATTTGAAATGGCAGTTATAGGTAGAAACTACAAGGATGTTTATGTTATTGTCCTGCAGGTTCGTTTGTTAATGGTAAGTCGCATGGCCAAACCAGAGGAGGTGCTGGTGGTGGAGAACGATCAAGGGGAGGTCGTTCGAGAGTTCATGAAGGATACAGACTCCATTAACCTCTACAAAAACATGAGGGAGACGCTTGGTGAGAGCTCTGCTCCCTTATATTATGAATACTGAGGTTTTGGCCACTAAACTGTGTGTATAATCATATTTCTCTTTTTGCAGTCTATCTTACCCATCTGGACTATGCCGATACAGAACGTATTATGACAGAAAAGCTTCATAATCAGGTGAACGGTACTGAGTGGTCCTGGAAGAACTTGAACACGTTGTGCTGGGCCATTGGTTCCATCAGTGGAGCCATGCACGAAGAAGATGAGAAACGCTTCCTTGTCACTGTCATTAAGGTGAAGAAATCCTACAATGCAAAGATCCAAAGTCTTATAATGTGAAATTAGAACTATAATAGTTAGGGGTGTGCCAAAAAATCGATTCACAGAAAAATCTAGATTCTAATTTGCAACGATTCAGAATCGATTTGAAATGTCCAAGAACCGATTTAATAAATAAAATCACCTGGCTGTTCGCCTCCATTTTTGTAACTAGCCTACTGGTCTGTACTGATGCCACCACGAAGCCGGTTTTTGAACGTAAGCATGCGCAGCAAATCACTAAAACAAAGAGGAAGCAAATATGGATGAGAGGGAGATCCAATCAGCCCCGTCTTCACGGGTGATGTGGGTGTTTACACGCCGCGCGCTCCGCGTGGATGATTATCATATCTATTGTTCGCACAGCGCAGGGGCGTGGGCGCATTAAGAGCTAATGAGGGAGACACGAAAGACTGGACATCGCGCTGGTTTCATATGAATTACTTTA
>JAUMHP010000025.1:1663835-1678569 GCA_032361065.1 Enteromius trimaculatus
CAAATGAGTAGCAATTGAGAACCAGACAATGTTTTTGATAAAAGGCACTTCCCTGAGAATTTAAATTAATAAATGTGTATAGCAAAGCGGATGAGAGTAGATCATGATCAGAAACCCGATTAGAAAGCATTATGAATAAAATCAAATCTTTTTGAATCGAAAATCTTTTTGAATCAAAAATCGATTTTGAATCGAATCGTGAGATGGTAAAAGATTCCCGCCCCTAATAATAGTGTGCCCTTGTGATCTATAGGACTTGCTGGGTCTATGTGAGCAGAAGAGAGGCAAGGATAACAAGGCCATCATTGCCTCTAACATCATGTACATAGTGGGCCAATATCCACGGTTCCTACGTGCACACTGGAAGTTCCTGAAGACTGTCGTCAACAAATTGTTTGAGTTTATGCATGGTGAGTCACAAAGTGTTTGAACCTTAGAATAGAAACAGACATTTGCATCTGTGTACAGCTGTAATATATTTGGATAGATCCTTAAATAGAAGCAGATTTGATGTCACATTTGATAACACGTACACAGCCGTGCTGCATTTTATTCATTTATGGAGCAGCTCTGTTTTTTATATATATATTTGAGCTTCTAATGTTAGGCTGATTGTGAGGAAATCATGTTCTTCTAGTGATATTTTACAATTGTTTCTTCCTAGAAACCCATGATGGAGTGCAGGACATGGCGTGTGACACGTTCATTAAGATTGCTCAGAAGTGCAGGAGGCATTTTGTGCAGGTGCAGGTGGGAGAGGTGATGCCCTTCATTGATGAGATCCTCAACAACATCAACACCATCATCTGTGACCTCCAGCCCCAGCAGGTACCGAATAACCCCATCCATCTCAGTTAGCCTGACCCATTGTGCTTTAGAAATATACAGCTTTTGAGGAAATGTTGCAGTGTGACCATTTGCTATTCTCAGGTACATACATTTTATGAAGCTGTCGGCTACATGATTGGAGCGCAGACCGACCAGGCTGTACAAGAACACCTTATAGAGAAGTACATGTTGTTGCCTAACCAGGTGTGGGACAGCATCATTCAGCAGGCCACCAAGGTGTGTTTTGTTTTTCATTTTTTCCAAACAACAAATTTTCCTATTTTTTAAGACTGAAGTTAAATGGATGCTGTTATCCTGCTGTAGAATGTGGACATCCTGAAGGACCCGGAGACAGTGAAGCAGTTGGGCAGCATCCTGAAGACCAATGTCAGAGCATGTAAAGCCGTGGGACACCCTTTTGTTATTCAGCTGGGCCGGATCTACCTTGACATGCTAAATGTATACAAGTGCCTCAGTGAAAACATCTCTGCTGCCATCCAAACTAATGGTGCGTGTTTTCAGAATTTCTCGTCACAGATTGGCATTTGTTTTAAACAAATAGTGAGTTTAATTCCAGAATTATCTTATGCATGTGAATATTTGCATCTCTGTTGGTTATCTCAGGGTGACAGATCCACATTAAACTGAAGTCAGTTTGATTACACAAACTCACTCAGCTGGAAGACAAAAGGCTGCCACAGAGCTTAGCTCCATGTGCATGTGTGAACAGCAGTCCATTACAGGGCTGTCTGAGCAGCTATATATAGCACTGCAGCTAGAACAGAATGAGTGAAGTTTAACTAAATTGGTGGCCAAAGAATTTTTTTTCTAATGAGGAAGTCATTATTTGTCAGAACTTTAAAAAAAAAAAAAAAAACTTTTAGTTGATTGCGCTCAAGAACTACAAGTGCTTTGTTTACATTTGTTTATTTGATTTGTGGTTGTCTGTTTTATATAGGTGAGATGGTGACAAAGCAACCTCTAATCAGGAGCATGCGCACGGTGAAGAGAGAGACTCTAAAGCTGATATCAGGCTGGGTCAGCCGCTCCAATGACCCACAGATGGTGAGACACGAATCAATTTGTGAATTTTTTTTAAATAGCAGTGTTACCAGTACCTTAAAGTAACTTCAATATTTTAACATTTTGTAATCATTATAGATTGTTTTGAAATGTATTTTAAATCTATTAAAATATAAGCCTTGTGCATACAGCATATTTTCACTTTTAAATCTTTGTCACTGCACATTTAAATTGTACTAGTGACTGCAACAGGATCCAAATGATGCTCTTTTACATTTCTTATACGTTGATCTAATTTTAAATACGAAATCTCGGTTTTGACACATTATGCAACAACTACCCACAAGCAGCTCATTACATCTCATCTGGGAAGCAAGTGCAGCTTAAGGCTTTCAGATGTCACGTCTTTTTGTTTGTTAGATCCAGTATTTGTGCCTCTGTGCAGATAATTCTGTCATACCTGCTTCAGGTCTGTCAGTCTGGACCTGTTCAGATTAGTGCTGTCCTTACACAACACACTTATCCGCTCATCCTTTAAGCCTGTCTGCGCATGTGTGTTTTTTTTCCCGTGTGTGTGTCCGTACTCCAGGTGGGGGAGAATTTTGTTCCTCCGTTGTTGGATGCTGTGCTCATTGATTACCAGCGCAATGTCCCAGCGGCAAGAGAACCTGAAGTGCTTAGTACCATGGCAACAATAGTAAACAAGCTGGGTGGACATATTACTGGAGAGATCCCACAGATATTTGATGCAGTGTTTGAGTGCACATTAAACATGATCAACAAAGTAAGCTGCCCATATTTATCCCTCAACATTCTGAGATAAATATTTAATATTCCATTGTCATTTATTATTAAAACCAGATTATGTTTGTTTATTCTGTTAAAGAGTCTTTTGAAATGCTTTTTTTAATTGGTAAGTGCGTAATATTCTTTGTTTTTACATGGGTTTTTTTTATTTTAGGATTTTGAAGAGTACCCAGAACACCGGACGCATTTCTTCTACCTGCTGCAGGCAGTGAACTCTCACTGTTTCCCAGCATTCCTGGCCATTCCACCAGCCCAGTTTAAACTTGTGCTTGACTCTATTATATGGGCTTTTAAACATACTATGAGGAATGTGGCAGACACTGGTGAGGACACAAATGCATTTATTGAAGCAATGTTTACCCTAATAGTTTATCATAACATGCATACAACAACTGTACCATGAAATATGTCATGCAGGCCTTCAGATTCTCTACACACTGCTGCAGAACGTGGCCCAGGAGGAAGCAGCCGCTCAGAGCTTTTATCAGACATACTTCTGTGACATCCTACAACACATCTTCTCTGTTGTCACAGATACATCACATACAGCCGGTCAGTTCTGGCCACTTTTTTTTAATCTAAACACTGTGTAAACATGTATTAAGGTTTTTATTTTGATTAAATAATACATTTTAACATAAAAACATATGTTTAATATGATATGTGTAATAAAATATATATTGTAATATCATTTTCTAAAATTAAAATCCTTTTTATATAGTGACTAGTATTTATATATTTTATATAGTTACATATGATTAAATCTATAAATGCATCTTTTCCTGTTTGTTCAACTTCTGCATATTTGTCCTGCAGGTTTGACCATGCATGCTTCTATTCTGGCGTACATGTTTAACCTTGTCGAGGAAGGTAAAATCAGTACAACTCTAAACCCCTCAAACCCAGTCAGCAACCAAGTGTTTATTCAGGAGTATGTGGCCAACTTGCTCAAATCAGCTTTTCCACACTTACAAGAGTGAGTATCCCACAGTGCACCTAAGCTTGTGTACTCCAGAGGCTGCATCTGTTCAGTCTTTGAGCTTCAGAGATGCATGAATTTTTAGTAGCACTTTTATTTTAAATCGTCCTCGTTACACGTTACGTGTAATTACTATTATATGAAAAATGACATAATACATCTTTATAATAAGTTTGAACCCTAAATTGAACCCTAACCATATTAATACAAATTAATTAATATTACACAATCAGCATTTACACTGTAACAAGGACACCTTAAAATAAAGTGTAACCTAATTGTTTTGTAGTTATTTTAAGAACACCGGTCAAGAATCTGTCTCAAATGCCTGTAAATGCACCAATTGCAGTTGTTGTGGTGATAATTGCATTTGGTTGAGTAATACACAACATATCTCTCAGGTATAAGTCGGTTGTCTCTCAATAGGCATCTTGCTCTCGGATTAATTAAAAAGGGGTTTTGTTCCACAGCCGCAGTCTTTTTGAAATACTTAAGACTGTTTTATGTCTGGTTTTATTAGTATTTCCAGTCTGATTTATATTTGTTCTCTTTCTCTTTGTAGTGCCCAGGTCAAAGTATTTGTGACTGGCCTGTTCAGTTTAAACCAAGACATCCCAGCATTCAAGGAACACTTGAGGGATTTCCTTGTACAGATCAAGGTGAGTTGCAAGGGCACTGAGAGGCGTAGTTGATAGTATAATAACGGTCAATAAAATCTTATCTTTGCCATATGCAAATATTAGGATATCAGTAGTATAGTGTTTATGCAGCTGAGAGTGTGTGGTAGAGGAAATAGAGATGTGTGAGAGAAAGTGTGCTGTCCCTTTGACCTTTAAGGGATCGTGAAGCATGCTGTAACTTTATGGGTCATCTGAAGTGCACGGGGACAGAAGGTGTATGTGTGTGTGTGTGTGTGTGTGTGTGTGATTTATATATGATTTATAGCTGAGACGACAGCGTTCTGGCAGAGCGGTCAAGGCAGGCAGAACACACAAATGCTAACCCGTTTCTCTGTGTACCTGTAGGAATTTGCGGGTGAGGACACCTCGGATCTGTTCCTGGAGGAGAGGGAGGCGTCGCTGCGTCAGGCCCAAGAGGAGAAACACAAGCTGCAGATGTCGGTGCCTGGCATCCTCAATCCTCACGAAATACCCGAAGAGATGTGCGACTGAGTTTGCACGCGCACGCACACTGCGCTGACTCCTAAACACACTAAACACACAACTAAAGCAGTGTTGTGGCTGCTCTTCTTTGGGCCGTCTGTGTGTTTTCTCGTAAGTGTGTGTGTGTGTGTGTGTGTGTGAGTACCTTAGGCTCTTCCTGCAAGGAGGCGATTTCCGCACTTGGCTGTCTCTTGACCAAAACAATGCCAATATGTAAAGGATTCTGTCACCCAGTGGCCCTATTTGCATAGTACGCGTTTCATACAGACACTTTTACGTATTACCTTTCCATTGTTAACTGCTTTCTGTTTGGTCACTGTAATCCAAACATGCATGAAGTGTCACATCTGTACAATTAACTCGCTTGTGCTGGCTTTTATTTTCGTTGCCCTACTTCCCTTCTATTTCCTCCTCTCCTTCCACACATCATGTATTTGTTCATGTATATTATATATAAAGACCAGAGTGCAGTTTGTTGTGTTTGCAGAGAGCTGTATGTGTTCTGGCAGTGGGTAGATGGTACCTAGTGTCAGTGTGTGGGCCAATGAGCGTCACACCTGCTCCAGCCAATGAGAATGTCAACGTATGTGTGTGATTGGTGAGATAGCCGAGGTGCTGTGCGCTCATTGGTCTGTGATTCATGTGTGTTGGGTGAGCGGCCAGAAGTGGTTCGGGACTAAAGTATCTCTCAGCAGAATGTGAAGCGGATCGCTGAGTTGAACGGTCTGATCGATGCTGCTGTGGTTGTGAGTGGCGTTTCGAAACAATGCTCCATTTGCGCTTTTTTTTTTTTTTTTTTCTACACGGGAGTGTTTAGCAGCCCCTCTACATGTTCATATCAGCATCACTGTACAGCATCTTTACTACCATGGGAACACGCAGATGTTTCGTCCTGTTTTGTTGTGGGTGTGTGAGCGTGCGTGTGTGTTGTCGCTAAGCCGACATCAGGTTTTTTGTTTTCCTCAATGAGGACAGTTGCTCCTTTTGTGAGCTTTCATTAAATTGAAGTTTAAAAAAAAGTGGTTGAAATATTTATGGGTTCTTGTAGGCTACACCTTTATAACTGCTCATGTTAACTCACTCAGAGACTGCTTTGGAATTTTTCAAATTGTACTAATTTACATTGTTTACCATGCTGTAGTGCTGCAGGACACTACTTGGAGCAAAATAAATCTCAGTTTACATTTAATTTTGTATTTTTGCATTTTTTGCATTTTTATCTTTAAGTCCTGTCCTAATAAAATAAAGAGTTTATTTGGGAGAAAACGACACAAATGCCAACATTCTCATTAGGAAGAAGAATGTACCAATCCAAATATTGATTATCAATGGTGAATTTCCCCCTTTGCTATGTGTTGCATTTGTTGTGAAACTTTTTGAACTGATTAAAGTTGGTAGAATTTTATAATTTCGTCTGATTTTTCTTGTTTTTCCCCTTTCTTTCTTTTGTGTAAATTCATAATTAGAGACTAGAAGTATAGTGATAGTTCACCCAAAAATGAAAATTGTCATTTACTCACCCTTATGTTTCTTCTGTAGAACAAAAAAATATTTTTTTGTCTATACAGTTAAAGTCAATTAGTGTCTTGCACTTTGCAATCTTGCACTTTTCTCATGATATCTATTAATGTTATTTTAATATACTGTTATACATTCTTAAAAATAAAGGTGCTTAAAAGGTTCTACGCATCAACGACATAGAAGAAACGTTTTTGTTTCCACAAAGAACTATTAATTCAAAGGTTCTTTAAAGAACCATCTCTTTCTATCTTTATAATCTGAAGAACGTTATTTTACCAAAAATAACCTCTTGTGAAACAGAAAGGTTTTCGGATGTTAAAGGTTTTTTATGGAACCATTTATGGCATCATAAAGCACATTTATTTTTAAAGTTAAATTAACTTATTTTTGTTTAATTTTGCCTTGTCATTTTATTTCTATTTAACACTTTCACGAAAGAAAGTCATGCATGTTTGGAATTGAATAAGGCTGAGTAAATGTCGACAGAATTTTAATGTGCAAGGGAACTATCCCTTTAAGTCCAGCACCATGTTCGGTTGGTAAAGAGGATGTGTACCACACCAGCTCAAATCAAGCAGTTGGAAACAAACCAGCTGATCTTTACGAATTATACCCTCCACCTGCTCGTTCCTAGCAGCTGAGATCCATTTCCTCACTAATGCTTCTCCAAGATCTCGGTTAAAATGAATCCCGTCATCTACTGAGCTCTTAACAGTATCCTCCTGTTTTAATAGATCTCGAGAGCGATGTGACTGGCACGGAAGAGTAGTGTTGAGTTTCTCCTCTGGTGCATTTTCCTTGAATAGTTCTACTTTAATATGCACATCCCAAGAAACGCATCTCTTTTTGTGTTCTCACGAGGGTTCCGCATGCAGACGCAGGCCTCATTTGACATGCTGTCACAGTTGTTTGAATGCATCACTGCTGTTTGTTCTTGCCAGTGGTACATCCAGCACAGCTCTGGAGATATGATTCAACTGGAAGTCACTGTAATGCCCAGGGAATGTGTTTTGAGTCTAGAACCTATCAGAAAACACCCAAGTGACATTCTGGATTCCACTGAAGTAGAACTTTTGGTTTGAAGTTTTAAACTGTGTCTGTGTTGTAATTGGTAATAATCTATTTCCTGTGAGCTTGTGTGACAAGTTAGGTGCCTGCAGTAAAATTCCCTCGCGTAGAAAGATAAGCTCTCTCCCCCTGACCCACTTTAAAACTGGAATCTGGTCCAGTGGGTTCCAGTAGAACCTCTTCCAGAAATTCTGTTCAAGGGTCAGTCAAGTGCACTCTCCCCCACACTCATTTAGACAGGTAAACAAACCTACTTGACAATTAAATTATGAGTGTATACATTTATTTTTTTCTGTTAAAAAGAAATAATACAAAATAATAATAATAATAGTAGTATATTTATATCATCTGCAGAGAGATTTTATTTAATAATGCAGAAAAAGGGGTATGCTTTACATAATGTAATTTAACATGAATGTTACAAAATCATACAAACAGAAATAAATAAATGTTTCTTTCTTGGCAATGTGGGTCACAACCTGCACGGTCTCGTGTTCATAGTGTTGTAAAGCCTATACTGCCATCTATAGGTGTGATTTGCACTATTATTTCAACCGTTTTGATTCCAAGGCCTAGAATCAAACACAATAATTGTAATTCATAAATCATTTAAGAGTGGTGTGTACTTTGGGCTTCCTATACCTTTTAACCAAACAATTTATATTTTTCCAATCATGTGTGATTTATTGGGTAATGAATAAGGATTAAAAATAAGCTATTTTTATTTATTTACCTGATAAATTGTTTTTTTTTAAACTTACAGTAATTAGATACATCCATTCATTGTAAATTGCTGTAGAGTATCTATTAATTTACATGTTTTTTTGCTATTTTCTCTATTTTAGAAGCAAAATTATTTTTAGTGGTTCTAGTTTATTTTAATGCTTGTTTTGTCTAATTTTAAATTATATGATGAATCACTTTTTTAAGGAGGTGAATTTTAATGTTTTTCCATCTAAAGTAGAAGTAAATTAGGTTATATTTATATCCAACAATAAAAATTATACAGAGGGGTGCTGCTATGATTTCTGAGCATATTCACTCTGGGACCCCTGTGATCTCATTTTAGGCCTTTTGGATTTATACTAACCTCTTCCCCATTACAGCGCCCCTGCATATACCTTTATGAAACTGTACCAGATGAAATGTTACCCATTGGAGCTATATCTAGAGAAAGGACAGATGTGAAGTGAAGTGACACAGAAGACACTGAGATACAGAGCATCAGGAATCTGTGCCCTTTGACACTGACACAGCTGGCAATGACAGCACTTAGCTGTGTCCCATCACTCCTCTCTCTCCCTCTTTGTTTCTCTCACAATCCCTGGTACAGTACGAAATACAATCCTATACATAGTAGCTCTCTTTGCTCTCATTGTGTGTATACATAATCATTATTCAATTATGTTGGCTCAAATCAAGCAATATTTCTGACAGTGTATTGACATATATATATATATATGTATTCTGGGGTTATATCAAAAAGTCCATCCCTTAGACCCGTTCAATATGTGGGACTCCTATGTTGCACTTGTGCATCAGAAGCTTAAACATCCCATTTTATGATGCACATTCCTCCTCCAAGCACCTTATAAAGGAGTAAAGGATACTGCTGGAGGAGAGGTACAGGGGGTCAAGAGGAACAGCCATAAGTTGTCACACACAAGCATTCCAGACTGGTGCTCTGGCAACGTCTGGTTGTAAAAGAGTGTGGCATGGTTAGAAATACAACCCTGTATCAATAAACAAATATGGCCGTGATAATTATTTCAAAAGCAAAGCTTTTTCAAAAGTCAAAAGTCTGCAAAACACGTAGAGGAGAGATTAATCTTAAACCACACACACACAAAAATCTATTTTAGTTATTTATTTTGCTTGTTTTATAAGGATTTTTGGACAGTTTTCAGACAAGCTGGCTGGGAAAATTGTTGGTGAGACCATCAAGAAAAACATTTTATACTAGTTTATGTGTTTTAGTATGGATAGCTTATTTTGATTATAATAGAAAATAACATTTAACTATAAATCGTAATATAATTTTTGTTGAATTATTGTTTAAAAAAACATTTTCAGCACACAGACACAGTCCGAGTGAAGCGTTCACACGCCTCCATGCGCGCGCGTGGATTGTATGAACGCCAATTAAACAGTGCGCGAGACAACGCGCTCATCTGCGCGACCTGACGTGAGGAGTGATGAACAACAGGAGCTTTCAAAATATTAAAACAAAGCGTGATATTTGCAGCTCTGCAGAGACAGTCTTGTTATCTGGAATTGGATTCCAATGTTTTTATTCCATGAGTAATGTGCTCCGGAGAGACTGTAGCTTTCATAAAGAAACAGCTGAAGCAGAGGTAGGTCTCTCCACAAATAATTTGATCTCATTGTGTCTTTTATTTGACGAAGCGCATTAGCTATATGATCAACTGTATAAGCGAACAAAATGTATATTTATGTAATTTGAATTCATGTCAAATAGTTTTGTAATTAATTTCAGAACATGTTATAAACAGGTACGGTTTGCGTAGGCCAACTCTCGCTTATTGTGTTTTTCTTCATAGTTTCGTTAGGTTTTTACGTGTAAATTGTAGTGTTTATTGTACACTTTATGTTGTCGAGTAAACGTTCGGTGTTTCAGTGATAGTATTTTGTATTTGTTTATAGGCTATTACACACTACATCGTATATGTATTGGCTATTATTAAAGGAAATACATAGATATGAATAAATATTGGATTAGCCCTTTTTTTTACCAAAATCAAATTATGGTAATCTCTGACAGTCAAATCTTTACTGCATTTAACAGCAGTAATAGTGCTCACACAAGTTTCAACATTTATTCCTGTAAAACTACATGAACAGTTGAACACCATTTTATAATTAATGTTATCATATTTTATATTTTTTGCATATTCACACATACATGCTGAAAGTTTCTTAACCGAATACTTTATAGTTGCATACAGTTTCTTAACTGCTTAATTACGTTTCTACAACCGCTGATCCACGTCTTTTTGTGCCTTACTGAAAAACAGTTATTAGTTATTAATTTGATCATATTTGGCTGAAATTGGCTTTAATTTGAATTTTTGTTTATGATTATGATTTCTATCTTTACAACATTTATCCACTGGGCAAGAAGCCAAAGTTTGAAGAGGATGTCTGCAACAAAACGGCTAAACACAGAGAAGAGTTTCAGAGTGGTTGTCCGTCTGTGTGTCAGTGAGAACACGCACTCAAACACAGGTCTTACACACATGCTCTCACACATATGTGTTTAAGGGTCTGCACAACATTTACTGAAGTTCGCATGTTTACTTTATTTCATTGTCTTACCTCATTCCATTGTGCTTATCTTGACATCCTGAAACTATTTAACCCAAATTTGTCAATCCCTCAGCGAACAGACCTGAACATTCTGTCTCTTTAGATGAACCTAGAGCCTCCATCAAAGTGACACATCTCAACAGAGTAGTTGTTGACACTGGAAGGGTGAGTGTTGATTCAAATGAGATCAAAGATGTCACTTAATGAGATTCATAGTGCTCTTTTGCAAAAAAAACAGAATGGAATGATTGAAGTGAAACCAAAGTATGCACTAAAGTCAAGTTAAATGTGTTTTCAAAATATTTTTGTTCTTCTCCAGAGTCACAAGCCTCATATTGTAGACCTTGATGCAGTCTTAAGTGAGGACGCATCACAGAGAGATGTTTATGAGTCCACAACAAAGGTTCAAAGAATTTTCTTAGCAACATACTAGTCCTTGATATATATTATTTGTAAATTCAGATACTAATCCATCTCTGTCTTTCTGTGCCAGTCTCTGGTCGAGCATTTAATGCAGGGTTATAATGGCTGTGTAATTGTCTATGGCTCTCCGGGCAGCGGTAAAACTCATACCATGCAGGGATGCAGCGTGTCAGCCAAACACAGAGGCATCATTAGCCGCGCTGCTGAAGACATCTTCACCTGTATCAGACCTTAAGACTGTTGGTTTTAAAAAATGTCAATGTTCTTAATGTTCTGTTGTATATAGGAGAGACTTAAAACATATACTGTATATTGTATATAATAGGACCATAACCATCCTAGAACAATCCTTAATTTAAATAATCCAGCCCCAAGGGCACCTCACTGCAAAATCAGAGTCTCGTTCTATCACATTTTCAATGAAAAGATTTATGATCTATTGGTAAGTAATTAAAGTGTGATTAAAAAATGATTTTAAAGATTCTTTGATTTAAATTTTTATGTAAAATGTATTTATGATTTAATATTTACTGACATTTTTAAATAATGCATCCTCGCTGTATATATATATATAAACTTTTAAGGTACCAGTGAATTTCAGCATTAAAAAAAAGCTTGGAATATACGAAACGTGTGAAGTCTAAGATTAAGGAAAGTGTTCAAATGTTCTTTTGTCTCTCTTCCTGTTCTGTTCAGGATCCAAAAGGGAGTGAGGTGATCTGGGTGCGTGACTGTGAGGAGGTGGTGCGTCTTGATGGGTTGACGGAGGTGGAAGTGAACTCCGCCCAGGATCTGCTGCAGGTGCATCGCCGTGGCTCTGCCCTCAGGCACACAGGTAAGAGCCAGTAACGTAATCTGATCTAATGAGCAAACACTATTTCATTTGAAGTATGAAGTGAAGTATGAGTGAACTCAGCTTGCTTTATTAAATCAGATTCATTTTCTTACATTCCCCAGGGATTTCAAAGGGAGATTTTCCAAGCCGATCCCACATGGTATTCAACATTGTGGTCGTAAACGCAATGCTCCAGTCCCCTGGTAGGTGTTTTTATGTTTTCAAAAGATGCTTGTCTTTCTAAAGTTTCCCTGAATTGCTTATATTGTCTTTTTTTTTTTTTTTTTTTTTTTTTAAATCTAAGCTCTAATTTGCATCCCAGCCATTGAATCACAAATTTTGAAGCTGTGGTTCTCAACCTTTTTTACCCAAGATAATATATAAAGGTCCCCCGAGGCATTTCTGGTACTTACAATGAAATAAAGTTTCTATTATTAATTTTTTAATTAAACCGAGGGGGCAAATGTATTAAATAACACTGCCCTGAACCATTTTTTACAGACTGAAATATAATACTTGGGATACTGAAATAAAAAAACAGTTATAGAACTGCACATTTTTCGTAAGGTTATGAAGTGTTGTATTAATCTTCAATAATCAGAACCCTGACACATTTAATTATGTTGATATAGGTACATATAGCTGTGTTTTTATTACGTAAATATACTGACGCTAAAAGTTAATGCTCCATTGTGCTGGGAATATGCCTTTGCACCAAATCCAACCCTAAACCTACCTGATAGTGTTAACAAATGCAACACGGATATAAAAACACATTTGTTGATGCAACCATGTCACTTCAACTTCCTTTTATGCGAGTTTGAAATGTTTTGTCAACCCGTAGTCACTGGAGCTCTTCGCCTCTCAAGTACATCTCTGTAATCCGTGAGCTACTGAACAAACCAAAGATATGAAACTGGATATGCGTGATGCTAACATTCAAAAGCATCAGTTTTCCAATATCCCAGCATATTAAATATTATTTTGAAGTCACACGATACTTTCCAAGTAAATGTGTGAAAATTATGCTTTAATAATCAAAACTAAATAAAAGGTGTTTTACTGCCTCTAGTGTTCATTTCTTTTGGAAACTGCAGTGATATGTTATTTATTGGTAATTTTTTTGTGTCTCTCTTTTTTGTAGGTTTATGCCATGAGACCAAGTAGATAAAAACTGCCACAAAGGCAAGATTCCTCTTATTTATTCAATTATCTGCTGATTTTTCACATAACTGAAGACTCCTAGTCCTGATTTCTTTCTTAGTCCTTTTTTCAGTTGCACTGGGGTTCATAGGCAATAATAATAGTCTACAGGTGTTTAATACAAATGGTCATCAATTTGGGGTGAGTATATTTCTATAATAGTGTAATTTCTGAGTGTAATTTGAGGGGTCAGATTAATTCTTATAGTAAGAGACAACAGTAACTAAATATCTCACTGGGTACACCAAATGAAAAACACTTGCTCTTCACGGGCTGATCAGAGTGATGTTTAGACTTTTACAGTCAACAACACATCTACCTGCAGGCAGTGGACTATTGTTGGCAGCAAACCACTGAATAAAATGTATTTTTCATCGAATTACATAAGAGAGAATCCATCTGATAATAATTAAACAATTACCCAACCAGTGGTGAGTGAAGATAGTGGTTTCCCGTAGCTTTCGTGATTGAATTGCTTGTCTGTTTTGGAGTTTCCTCATCATGGTTCCAGATGGCATTGGTATTACGTTGGCAGATCCAGGTTTTTTATATAAATGAAGAAAGAAACTAAGAAAAAATGCGAATATTTTGAATACCCTAAAGGCTATAATGAAATTACAGACAGTCGCTGGGTTTATGGCAAATGCATCATTACGTCTTCAACAGGCATTTAATAAGAATAATGAAGCGGTAAGCTACGTTAGGAGCTAGAGCCTGCACTTCTACTTTAAACCCAAGCCTTTAAGCCAATTAAAATGCGTAAAAGGCTGAGAATTTGACACACTATGCAAAGCCGACACTCAATTTTCATTATGTAATGGAGTGTAGCAGCAAGCATTGTTTTAAAATTACCAGCCAATTTGCCTTTGATACTAAGAGTCATAGTCTTCTGCAATTCAAACATATTAATTTAGCTATTACTCTGCGGAAGGACTCCAGTCGCAAAAAAACTGATATTTTCATATGAATGTCACCAACTTAGAGCATTTCCCATCAAAACGCCTCTGCCTCATTTCCCAAAACAATCATCTCTCAAGGGTTGTGGAGAGGAGGCAGGCCCAGTGGGGGCAGTTGATATTTCTATTGCACACAGAGGGCTGTGCTCATCTTGTGTAAATATCTCAGCATGAAGTGACTCACCATTGTCTCGGCTCTCATACGCACAGGGTTTGGTTCGGATTAAGACCTCGTGTTTGCTTTAGAAGAACTGTCTTTCTTTCACATACGTAGTAAAAATCCGCTGCTTCTGCCCAGATTTTATATTAACTTAAAATACTGTTTTTTACTTTACTATCACAGGGATAAAACTAATGATAGCTAACTGACCCGAGGCCAGTGTGAGAGAGTTTTGATGCTAATGAATATTTTATATTCATTGATTTACTTGATATCCCTATTTATGCTTTGCAAATCACTCTTATGCTTATATTATCTAGCTGGCTAACACAGACGTGGTTTTGAACGTGGGTTTGAAGAAACAGTAAGAAAGTCAACCCATAATGGAGCTACAACCAGCATTATAGCTTATAATTTGCAGCTTGTTGCAAAGGAAACACA
>JAUMHP010000025.1:1686762-1702886 GCA_032361065.1 Enteromius trimaculatus
TATATATATATATAAAATAAACAATACTATAATTATTTACTGCTTAAGACATATGTCTTTAGTGACTATGTAACGCATACAGACATAAATGTGCAAAACACACACACCCTATTATTCGTGCATTCACCCTGGAATGATATAATTCATGGTTCACAG
The DNA here is from genome assembly GCA_032361065.1 of Enteromius trimaculatus. Classification (NCBI taxonomy): domain Eukaryota; kingdom Metazoa; phylum Chordata; class Actinopteri; order Cypriniformes; family Cyprinidae; genus Enteromius; species Enteromius trimaculatus. Next base: position 1,686,919 of record JAUMHP010000025.1, read on the forward strand.
ATCTGCCCTTGATCAGCCTTTAGTTTGATCTTCACAATACTGCATTAGTCTCTCTCTCTCTCTTCCACACACACAGCTGTAAGGACACAAGTGTGTAAATCGCACAGTGTCTGAGCTGTTATGTAAAGGTCACTAAGTTCATTTGCAAGTACAACACTGTATTTGAACAAGCATGCATGCATAAAGGTGTGTGTATGTTGGATAACTTTTCTTTGCCCTCAACCTTTAAAGGTTCCTTAAAACATGTTTACAGTATTATCTTGAATAGGGGTGTAACGATTCACGTATCGAACGATTCATGGTCATTTTTCAAATCATCAAAGTGATCATTTGTATCCACTTGTTAGTGGAGACTTGAGAGAGCAGTGCACGTGTGTGTCATTATTTTAGTTGTTTGGAATGCACTTTTCAAGCGGAGCGATGTGATTTCCTCATTATCTTCAGCTGGGATGTTCCTGTGATAACGAACTTTGCGGTGTGCGTCGGCAGATTTGTTAAGGGACAGATGCATTGCAGAAAATCCTTTTATTAAAAAAAACTTTTATACATATTAGTTGTTATATATTAGCATATTTTAAAAACATATAAAATATAAAATGTATGTTTATTTGCAACAGTTATGCTATCAACAATAAAAAGACATTTATGACATTAAAACAGCGACATCTGCTGATGCACATCGTGCTGCGTTCGTTATCACAGAAACATCCCAGCTGAAGATCATGAGGAAATTACATCACTCCACTTGAAAAGTGCATTCCAAACATCTATAATGACCCGCACGTGCACTGCTCTCAAGTCCCCACTAACAAAGGGATAGGGATGATCACTATGATTTGGAAAATGACCATGAATCGTTCGATACGTGAATCGTTATACCCCTAATCTTGAATATCATGTAATGTATACAAATGAGCACAAAAAATTATCAAGGATACATTAATAATAATAGAAATAATTATATTTACATTTACAAAGTTTAGGATTGGCACAAAAAGTCATCTCAAAAGATGATCAAAAATTCAGTACAATTTTAATATAAATATAATAACAAGGTAAAATTAATTTAATGCATTATTGCTCAAAAGTGTTTCTTAAAAAATAATTCTGAGGGAAAAAAAAAACACTGACAAAATGTCATGTCCCAGCTTCTGAACTACTTGACTGTTCCATCAGTATCAGGCCAGAGACTAAACAGTTGGGCTTTAACTTGATCTGTTCTGAGCCAGTAAAGCCGAACGCCTCTACAGCATCACAGTCAAGCACTGTTTGCCCAGCACTGAGGCAGCATTAGATCCATGTTTAGCCAGCACTGAACCATCAGCAGGACTCCTCAGGAGCAGGGCATGATCAGCAATCAGGAGCGTGTTTGTTCTGCCTGTGACAAGCCAGATTAATGGGGCGCCTCTGAGCCTCTGGACTGTGAGTGCATGCGTATCAGAAAGAGTGTTTGAGCGGTGCAACAAATGCATAAGCAGCATAAATGTGGGAAAATGCATCACAGGCTCATGCATATCTAGGAGTCTTTACAGGCCTATATTTGTCCAAACACCCTATGAAGATAATGACTTGTTATGAGCACAGGAGGAAAAGTGTTGAGAGCAGTAGTTCTCATTGGACCTCCTATCTTACGCACTTAACAGATCAACTCTAGATCATCTTACAGCTTTGTGTTACACCAAACAGGGCAAAGCGGTCTCGCCTGGGCCGTAACTCTGACAACAGCGTCCCAGAGCAACCAGTCAATGGCACCAGAATGCCCCAACTTCCCAACTTACAGGGAGCCATATGACTGTTTAACAGAGCTTCAATTTCAGAATCCCATCTGACATTGCATTACAACTTCCACAAATGCTGCTTCACGAACACTACCTGATAGTCATTTTGATTTAAAACTGAGTATGTGTCCAATAGGCCTGGCAACATGAAGGTACATACCTTGTGGAGGTAGAAATGTGTAATCTAAAGAAAGTCACTCTAACTGAACACTTTTTCAAAAAAAAATCCTTGTGTTAGACTGTATATATTTATATATGCGTAACATAGAAGAACTGACCATTTTCCCTCGCTGCTGAGCAGAGCGCGTCTCTCGCAGGGTGAACACGTTTCCGCACACTGAAATCTCTCTCCACACACCAGGTTTGGAGTCCTCTGTGAAACCAAGGCGAGGATGCATTACCAACACGCCGTTAGTAGTCAGACCGTCCATCTGTCCATCCGACGTCTTCCACTTTGCTGCTTTCTCCTGTGACCCCAAAAAATAAAAATTAAGCATTGAATTAAAGGATTTGCGCACCTGAAATTTAAAACTCATTTACTTGTGACATTTCAAATCTGAATGACTGAAATCCTTTTGCAGGAAAACAAAAGATGATATTTTGAGCAACAATGGAAACCAAATGATTTCCACTGTATGGAAAAGAGACATTCCTCAAAGCATCTTCATGTTTCACAGAAGACAATGAGTCATACAGTTTTAGACCAACATGAAGCAAGCAAATAATGACAATTTAACTTTTTTGAATGAACTAGCACTTATAAAAAAAAAACCATACAGTTTTTTGATTCACTAAAGTGCTCAGAACTTTGAATAAATGTGGACATCACTACTGTAGATAGATAATACAACATTCAAATCACTCTAAAGTTGTTTTCTGTTCCAGATCCGTTTTCATTATAGATCTTGACATATGTGGCCTTGTTTAAGCTTCTCAAAAGCAGTGCTAGTTTCTCAGGTCAAATCACCCACTGTCTTTATATAAGATGAAGTCTCATGTTCTTGCCATCTCACCCCTAGGAAGATGTTCTTGGAGGAGTCGAATCCGGCTGCATAGATGCGGGCGGTATAAGGGGGCGTTCGCTGACACATGATCCGGCATGCGAAGCGAGATATAGTGCTCTGAACCGACTGAGTGTCAGAGTTGCTCTGACTCCCGGGAACCGTGTCGGTCACCACAAAATCTATAGGACTCTCAGTTGAGCGGCCAATCTGAGTTGCAGAAAGAGACCAAACATCAAATGCTGCAGAGAAATTTGTAAGATTGCATCCCAGTATACAATTACACAGTGTACAAAATACAAAACCAAAGTAGTTGCTAGTGCCACCTCATTTTTGCCTAGTGACAGCATTATTTCAGGCTGACACTTTTAGTGAGATTAATGGACACAGTAGTAGTCTTAAAGGACAGCACGGCTGAGTCAACAGTAAGTTGCTACCTGAAACATGTCTGTATTGCTGTCTTGAGTGTACTCCACCACCACTGTCTGTACACGGGACAACGTGTAGGAAATACTGTGCTGATCCCGGTTACTTATGGCCTAAGAAAAAAGAGAGAGTTAAAATAAGGTGAAGTCAAGATACATATGCCCAAGATATCACAAACTAAAAATATAGTTAAAATAAAATAAATAAACACACACCTAAATCTTACGGTCATAAATAATTTTTTAATTTTTAAAATTTAATTTTTTATTATTATTAATAAATATGCTCATGTAAATGTGTTTTATTACTATTCTAAAAATATTTCTTATAAAAATTAATAATACAATTTAAAACTTAAATGAATAAATATATTTGTACTATTTGCAGATGTGTAAAAAAGCAAAAAAAAATAAAAATAATTTGGCCAGCACAATAGAGTCTAACAGAATCAGCCTAACAGCTGTTTGTGTGTACGTGTGTGTTTGTGAAGGAGCCACAGAGAGGTCATTCATGAGCCCAACCAAATCCAGATGTGTGAAGGGACACACCCTGTCCATTACAGCTCAGACCAACCTAGTTTTTCAAAAGTTCCTAAGAACCAAAAATGACACTATAACTGCTGATTCTCTTAAGACAGTCCTGTGTAATGCCTAGGTGGAGGGGGTGTGTGTTTACCTTGGCAGCCTGTGGGCTGCAGGCTACGTGTACAGTGCTGGGTTTGACGCCGTTGGCTTTGGGTCTTTTGATGAGTGCAAACCTGCTCTTCCTTCTGCCGCGGTCCCCGTTGGGTAGAGAGCCATTATACCTGCAGAAAGAGGGCAAGAAATTCAACTGAAAACACCTGCACTCAACCCTTACTCTACTACCAATTCAGCCACAGGCAACAGGTGGTGAAAACAACAGACACAAATGCTTACAAAAGGACAAAAACAAAGCCTGCATGGTATGATATTCAATCCAGTGCTTTTCTAAGGAAATGCAGACAGTCATTTAAGTTGTTATCTGGAACCAAAACCAAACCTAAACCAAAATTTCACACAAAACCAATCCAGAGAAAAGTTCATGATTGGCTCTTCATAAGACAAACTTCTGTGAGATGACATACTGAAGCTGACATAACCCCATAATAATGTGCAGGTGGTCAGTATCCACAGAGACAGGATTACCATGATAAGAAGGGTTAGTAAGAACGTCACTTATAATTTGGCTTTCTCACATTCATATGTGGCCTGATAGTCAATTCAAATCTGATTTATGAAAATGTGTCGAACTGGATAATTAGGTCATATATCAAGTAGGTTGGTTACATTTGTAACTGAAGACGTGACGTAGTATTGGCAGTATTGTACACAACGGACTGATGCACACGTGGCATTCATTACCGTATGTCAAGTGTGTTTATATCAAGCAGCTCTGGACATATTTGCATAAATGCATATTTTATAAATAGAGAATTTCTATCAACAATGTTGAAAACGGTAGTGGTGTTTAACCTTTGTGTAAACTGATACTTATTAGGATATCACTGACACCAAACTTTTGAACAACAGTGTATCTTCTCTTGTGTGCTCTTCAGTTTGCCATAATTTTGTTCCACAACATCAACTACCGTCTCATGCCGTAATGCTGTCCATTACCATTATTTAAACACTATCAGATCTATTCATTCAGATCTTGTTTATATGACTTACAAAATGGCCACGTGAACATTTCGCAATAAAGATTTAGGCAGCATTTAAAAAACAAATCATTTTTCCTGAACACTTTGTACACTTCATAAACACTATGAACGCTACACATGCTATGTCGTGTGGTTTCCTCTGTAGAGGTTTCCTCCATTCTCCACCCACTTACTCACTACCCAAGTGTTCTTCACAGACAATGTAGTTGTGCAGTTCAACATTGTGTATTTGGTATGGTGTGGGTTCGAGCTTTAGATGCTCAGCAATGGACTGTATTAAGTCTCTGATTGATTTAACATGAGTTTGTTGAAGGCATGCATTGACGCTGTTGAGTACATTCTCTACATATTTTGGCAGACCCACATTATCACAATGTACTCTATAAACAAGCTAAACACGCTGAACAATTGTGCTTGTCTCTCTTGAGGCTTTCCTTATAAAACTACACTCTCTTTTAAAAGGAGATCAGAAAAAAGACATTTGGAGTTTCCCACCAGGTGACATATTCAGATTGAGTAAGTCTGAAAAAGCCTAATATCCCTTAAGGCAAGATTTTCTATGATGATCTTAAGAACTGATGTATGGAGGGGAAAAACAATGTTAATGAACAGTGAGTCAGCACGGAAAGGGAATTTCATGGACGTGATGTATGTGCACACCGACCAGGGTATTTCCACAGCAGCATTTTCTAATCTACGACTGCATTCCTTCAGGAAACACTCTGGAAACGACAGAGGATAGAGGGAGAGGTATATGAAGCAAGTCTTTCAGTGTCAGCTGTTGCTGGAAAGAGAGAGAGTGAAAGGCAGAGGGAAAACAAGGTGGTGAGGGAAAATAAGCCATCTCATCAGAAGACTGACTCATGGAGCAGTGTGTGTGAGTGTGTGTGTGGATACGTGTAGGTTATAAGCTCAAGAGAGCTCTGTCACAGCTAGAAACTCAGTAACCAAACTTGCATAATAAATATAATTTCCAAAATATTCAAAGAAAGGGAAAAAAAACAATCAAATTATAATTTATAATAATCTCCATTCCTTCATTTTCAAATGTATTGGTTTGTTCTAAAACATGTTTAAGAACACAGTACATATTTAATTAAATCTGATGAATCACACAAGGTAGTTTTCTTTCACAAGGTAGCTAAAACTGCAGTTTAGAGGTAACCCAACACAATAATGGAGGTGAGCCCTCTGTCCACTTCAGGATGAGAATCTAATCCAATTCAGGACCCCTGAGAACATCTAATCAAAGAAGTTACTACACAAAAAGCTCTTTTAGACGCCAGTGAGTCATGTGATGATATAGATGAAAAAAAAAAAAAAAAATCACATAGATGTCTGTTCTGCAAATGAAAGTCAATGAAGTGCATTCTGATACTCCAACACCATGCTGAAGCCCACTTTGTTTTCTAACAGAAGGATCAGTTGTTCTCATAAACTTGCATCATCCTCACATTTTGCCCACAATGATGTTACTAGTAACAACAACATACAAAACCTTCACCGCATCGGATTCTATTTTCAGAAACACAAATACCTACATGCAAAGTTGTCACTAAGAATTACAAACTATTAGCTCGGGCAAGACAGATGCCGCTTCCCACTGATCCAAGGTCAAAGGCCAGAAGGTCTTACCCAAGCACAATGAGTTCTCCATATTTGACTGGCACTTTGGTTGACGACGTGGAGATGTTTTCTTGATCGGGGGAGAACATGGATGCAGTGTGTGTGGGGGAGGGGGTTCTTCCCGCTCCCGGTGTGAACGCAACACAACCACACACACTCAGCTCTCAGCTCTGTCTCCTCTTCATCACCATCATCCTCATCCTCACTGCAACTGAGAAAAACAGAAGGAATACTTATAAGAAAACTGTAAAACGGCTATTTTAGTTATGTTTTTCGCTGTAATATCATTTAGGTTAGAAAATGACAGGAATGATTTATACAATTTTACAAGGCACCACTTGAACTGCTTTAGTGATGTTAAGTGGCCTATATTTCAGTGTCTTGACCACACTCTTCTTCATAGTAAGCTGACTAACAGTACAGTCTATACTCTCAGACATGAGATTAGAGTTGCTAACAAGATCTAAAGGGCAAATAAAGACAGACGCAAACATTCAGACAGCCACAAACCCATGCAGCTTAACACCTAGAAAGCCGATCAAAATATCCTAACAATCGCTGTTTAAAACATCTAAACAAATGATCTTGCACAATTACCTTTTTTTTTTACACAGAAACACAGGAAATAACATACCGTTCCTGCATCACACTGTGTTGCCTGTGTGCTATCACAATGGTTTCAGTCTATCATAAATTTTCTGTTCCTCAAGTGAGAGGGACTTTAAAATCTCAGTTATAAAAGACAATGTACAGTAAGAATAAAGACCGTCTAGGTCCAGCCTACTCGTGCACTGGGAGACATTTTGTGTGAAACCTGGCCAAATTTTCATATTACACCATGTACAGAAGTAAAATAATTCACTCAACAGGATCTTGATTATCATGACCCTCACTCTAAACCATGATTTGTCTCTGAAAATTCAGAATGATGTTTCCTTCCAGGCACTGCTGACCATGTGAGGTCAGTGGAAATGGTGTCAGGAAAGACAGTACTGAAAGTGAAACCGACAGCGTGTGTGTTAATGAGGGATGTTCCATTCCATCGGTGATATTAAGCGATGTTCTGAAATCTGAAACGGCATCAAAGTCTCTTTAAGACAAGTCATGTCACTCGACGGCCATCTTTGAAATGCCTTTCGTGATTTTATAAATCCAAGAATTGATTGTAGAATGTAACCCTTTTCACTTACCAATGAAGCCAAAACAGACACGAACATTTTCAAGCGGACTAGTTTAAATTCATAACAATTAACAATCAGTCAAACATTTCGAAAACAATAAATAAACATTTATATTTTCTGCCATATTGGCCAGTCCTTGATACTCCTTATTACATGCCCTAAAAAAAATATCTTTCAAAATACGACCAGGAATACAAAATTAATTACGTGGGTTCATGTTTTTAACCATGTTGGCTTTATCTGTGCCAACTTGTATACAAGAGCTTGTATCTTCATGTCCTTTTTTTAATCTTTGTCCCTAAACATCAACGACAGCTACTCTGGGGATTCACACCCTCCTTCATCCCTCCATCCAGACCGTCTTCTTTATTCACACCTCCCTCCTGCCTCCCACAGCGATCCCTGTCCCACATACCAGACTGTTGCTACGGGCTTAAACTGATGTACTTCTGAGTCACTTACTTTAAGGGTGTAGTGGAGAATGTGACCATACAGTCCCTCTATAATACTTCAACAAGGTTTACGGGTGTTAATAAGCCATGAGTATAAAATGCACTCATAAATTCCTCACAGCCATACAAAAATCAACACCTGCCCCATACACACAATCCTGATAATCCCATCAAAGCAAGTGGTCTAAATGACATTCACAGAACGCAAAGTACTAACAGGTGTTAGCCTTAGCTGTTAACTTCTCATATAACAGTGCAAAAAGACTTTCATGACAATTAAAGGGTTAGTTCACCCCAAAATGAAATTTCTGCTAATTACTCACTACGGTTGCGCTATATGGTAATTTTTCATATTGCCAACCTGTGAGATCTCTGATAGATGATACATATATTATATAGTATATGGGTGGGTAGGGGTAAGAGAGAGACTCTCTGTACTTATCACAGGCTATGTGGTGATTTTAAACCGCGTATGCGTGTGAGAGAGAGACAGAGAGCAATACTATACTATACTATACTTCTAAACATATTGAAAAACTGACAGCTTAAATATAAAATATATAAAACAGCTAGTTCATATATTCTGATACAGCAGTCATACATCGCTATTATAGAACCGCGCGTCCTACAAGTTTGCTACTTTGTTATCTGGCAAAAAAAAAAATCATATTGGACACAAATGAACACGTTAAAGATAAAAGTATTTTCAGATAGCCGAAGTTTATATTTGGAGTAAAGTTAAATTAAACGGATAGCAGTAAGTCACAGCACTCCGAACCGTACATCCCACGACGGGCCCCGTTTTAGACAGATTACTTATTAACTGCATATTTTTTTTATTATAACGATAATGAGGAACAAGCAACAATGTTGTTAGTTAATGTAAAAGAAAACGAATGTTGGTGACGATGTTGTTTCATACTCATTTATAGCTGTTGTCTAAAAGATGTCTCTTTTAGCACTAATAATTTGTAAATAAGGGTTTACCATTCTGCAGCTCAATTTTGTTGTGGGTTCATTTTAGAGGAGGAGCCTCATTTGCGTGTATGTGCAGGGCAATTCGATAATGGTAGCCCAAAAATAATAGGCCGCCTAATAGTAATAACAGTTTTTATACATTAATAGGAGAATAAGCCCAATATTGTCTTGACCACTGACAAGGACATCTGGTACCGTTGATTTCTCTACTATTGCACAACCCTATTACTCACTCTCCTGTCATTCCAAACCCATAAGACCTTTGTTTGTCTTCGGAATACAAATTACAATTTTTGATGAAAACTAAGAACTCTCTGACCATGCACAGAGAGTAACACAACTGAAATGTTCACCAGAATTTAATCAATGCAATCAGCGTGGTTAATGTTCAGGAGAAAGCGTGCATGTGCCTTACGGTGCATTTCTGCATTTGGGAACATTTTAGTTGTATTGCTTTCTATGCAGGGTCAGAAACATAAGGGTGAGTAATAAACAACATTTAATGTTTGGGTGAACTAACCTTTAAGCAGCCATTCACTTAATATTTTTATTTATTTATTGTTTGTTGTTGTTTTTTATTTAAGTGAAAGGCTATTCCATTTTCTTCTATGTAAACATGCACTAGATGGACATGTTTGACTTGTGCTCTTATCTATAATTTTTTGTAGGGTCTCACACACGACACAGCTTACCAAGAACTAAATGTGTTTTAACATGCACAATTTCTAACTTTATTCTGAATATGCAAATATAAACTTAAAAAAAAAAAAAAAAAAAAAGGAGCAAACAAGCAGGATGGAAAAGAAGCTTAAGTAGCATTTCTTACTAACAAGTGACCACAGAACAGGAAGTCAGCCAGTATTGTTGTTACAGAGGAAAAGAAAGTGCCAACACTACTCACAACCCTTCCTACACCACAGAACGAGTCCATTTGTCACACAATTGTACCATTAAGAGTAATAACAGCAGTTCTTCCTGTTCTTAGAAATCACAGGAGTTAACATGTGACCTTTATACTAAAACAGAGAGAAAGGGCAAGAGAATGTGAAAATGAAATTCGAAAGTGAGAAAGCAAAAGAGACAAAAGGAAAAAGGTACTTTACACCAAACAAATATAACAAGAGTACAGAAAAAGTAAACTTCAGACAAGAGTTTTTTGTAAATTTCAACCGCAAGGCAACCTTTTTGAAGAAAAGTAGCATGAACCTGTATCAGTGGTTGATAGTGTGGGACAGCCTAAAAATCTGTTAATATAAAAACAGGACAAACCAGCTCACTGTATTTACACAGCAAAACACACTCAATGACAACAGGTAATTCTAAAACAATTCAAATAATTTGTATTAACGCAAAGTGGGAGAGTAAAAAGATTAAAGGAAGCAGAAAGAGATAAAGAGGAAAAATAGTCTTTTAGAAGTTCATCAGATTTATGCATCACTTATACATGCAGATTTCTTAGATCTGCATCTCCAGCTCTCTCCGTTTCACACACAAAACCTTACATAGTCAGTAAAATAACCAACAATCTCTATATCTCCACATCTCATCGTACCTCAGAGAAGTGAAACACTTACATTAAGGTTTATATGGTTATAGTTTTACCTCTACAATGCTAAATAACCTTGCAGCAAATGTATAGTCAACATTTGAAGTGGATCATAAAAGTTCGTCCTGAACAAAGTTGTCCTAAGACAAGAATAGGTATCGTTTTTGATTTTAGGCCAACTTTGATGAAAGGTTTTGATCCACTTTGAATGTTGACTATTGTACACACAGACACAGAGTTACTAGCTCAGAGAGCTATTTTACAGTCAGCAACTGGACCAAAATACAGTACAGAACAGATGCACACCCTGCTTCACACACACCCCTGCTGTTTTTGTCCTGATTTGTCTCGCACTCCCTCTCTGTATAATGACCTGAAAAATAACCCGACCCCATGAGGAGCGAGACAGACTGAGTTAGAGTTAAGCCTGAACAGGACTGTGACCGAGAATGAGATGCATAAACTCCTGATCAACAAGCAGAAAAATAATAATAAAACCCACAAAACTAGGACTGTTTCAGAGCTGAGATGTCAACAACTCAGCCCACGGCTTTCACAAATGAAAAATACTGAATATAGTTCAGCTTTTGTTTCAGTGATGGTGAGAAGCGTGGAGTCAGCTCATAATAAATCTTCAGCGCACAAAGAGATGCCTTACTATGGCTCAGGTTGGGCTAAAGGCCCAGTAACGACAACAGTTTGGCTTTACTTCCACGAACTTACTCTAATATAGACTAGTATACTGGGATATTAGCTGAATTTAGTTGCCACCTGATACAATTTAATGCATGCTTTACTTCACAAAATATGGGTAAAGCTGAAATAAACATATTAGTAGATTTTGAGAAAAGTGAATGATCCCAGAACAGAATATTGGTGAGAACTTTAAACACAGGATGAAATTACCATTACTGGTCAGTCAAATTTACACACAGTTTAGGTACACAGATGTGCCTTTGTTTAATACATTAACTGGAAGCAAAACCTGCCAGATTTCAGAGGCGTGTGTGTGTGTGTGTTTAGGTACACGGCCTGAAGCAACCTATGAGCGCAGACAACTCCCATACAACTCATGCATTCACACATACAAGCACACAGACCCAAAACATAAAATAGGAAAAGTGAAAACTTAGTCAACGTCTGATTTTACTACATTAAAAAGAGCACATAAAACCATCCATACCAAACAATTAGCAAATAAGTCACTTCCAAACATTTTAAACAGTAAAAATAACATTTCGCATGTACCAAAACAATCAAAAACTCCAAAACGAGCTTGTTTCCAAAGTTTCCACCTCTGTGATTAAAATGAGAATTTTAAGACGCCAGATGAATCACGAAAGCAGGTTCTAGGATTGCTTTGCCATCAGGGGAGGTCTGAATTATAGCCTAACTGTGAGAAAAACTCCTTTCATGAGTGGGTAGGATGTGGAAGCTTAAACCCTCCCCACCAAGAAATTAGGGAGACCGATCGGTGGCATCTGTGGTCTAAAATAGATCCAAAACTAGAGAAGGAAGCTGAAATGAGAAGTTAGGATCCCCTCTGCATCCAGCATGGGCATCTGGTCTGTGGGATACACAAGCACCACATGTGGGTGATGGGAGTTTGAAGTGGAGCATGTTGGGTGTGCAGCTGCTTCACAGCAGAAGACGCAGACGAGCGATACGCACAAGCTGAACACCCTTACGCATGGCCAACCACAGATGAATTAAAGCCCTCTGGGTTTGGTATCAAACTTCCAGTCTTTGTGACATTAAGCTTTTTTTTAAAGCTCAGGAAAAGATAACTGCAAATTGTAATGAAAAATACAATTCTGCAGTGTTAAAGGAAAGCAATAACAAACATTGTCTATGACAAAAATACTTTTACAAAACTAGGTTAGTGGATAATTGAAAAGTTCCTAGAAAAATCATTGGTGCACAATAATTTACTAAAATAGAAACATTTAGTGAAACAACAGTGTATGACCTAATCAGGAAAAATGTTACACACTGCTTCTTGTATTATTGTAAATTACAACTACATTCATGAAAAACAGGTAGGCCCACATATATTTATATAGTCACTGTGCCAGGACTCTGCATACAAAAGTTAAAAGTGCAAAGGGTAGAGATATTGATATGCAGTGCATTATATGCGTGCAAGAGTTTGAGCCTTTTCTTTTTAACAGGTTTATACCTCAGTTAAGTGTGCTACTGGAAAGAATGTCATTGTTCTGACTGTCATAACCAAACGCAACACACAGTTTGAATGCTGATGACAGCTTCAGTGGAGAGAAGAGTTTACTTTAACTGGAATTTAACAACTTAAACATTCATCTGTAACTCACAATGAACTATGGAACAGCTGCAGAAGACTTTAAATACAGGGCACAAAACATTTTTGGTTCTTTATAATGTTTTTCGTTCCTTTTGAGGAGCTCAGAATAGCATACACACAATATCGGATTTGAATCAGCCTAATCTGAACGATACTCGATTAGGCAAAAAATTCCAGGATCGGAACCAATACCGAGTATCAGATTGATGCATCCCTACATACAGCATGAAAATAAAAAAAAAAGATATTAATTTTGAGATTTGCTAAAGATTATATTTTATAGTGTTATTAGGTTTTACCTGAGTGTTAGACAATGGAAAGATATTCTAAAAAAATAATAGTAAAAAAAAAAAAAATTACACCGAAAATGCACATCATAGTTAATATTATAAAACGGGCAGTTTCAGTTCTTGATTATGATCAGCTGACCAGTGTTCAAAGCAGTTTTAACACAAGGGTGTAGTTCTTGGAAAACTCCAAATTTAAACGATCTGAACAATTCTATTAAATCACTTTACAAGTAACTACAAAGGATCCTAATGAACACATTACAAAAACATTCCACCACTAATGAGAAACTGGACTGCACATCTGGTCAATCACAGTAAATCCTATGAAAGGAAGCAGGTGACTTCCACCTGGGCGGAAACACCAGACCTCACCACATCACCTCTTTCCCACCATTCAATACTGAAAACTATTCAAATAAAAATTACACTGTTGGCGAAGAAAGACGCACAACAGACAGCACAAGCATCATCTTACTGATGAATATGAGCTAAAGTTGAAAGCACAGATGGTGAAGAAGAGATATAGTGAGATGAATCAGATATCCAGGAGCCTGCACGCACACATGCACAAGAATCACCATATGCATTGATGTGCAAAACAAAGAATCTTGCAGTGATAGTTCACCCACAAAAATGAAAATTGTCAACATTCACTCAACCTCATACATTCCAAACCTCTATGACTTTTCTTCTGCAAAACACAAAAAGACATCATTTTGAAGAATGTAGGTAAAGAAACAATTTGGGTTACCAGTGAGAGAAAAAAAAAAAAAAACATTGACGGATTTCTCAAAATATCTGCTTTTATGTTCCACAGAAGGCATAAAAGTTTGTAACGTCATAGTGGTAAGAAAGTAATACAGAATTTGAGTTTTTTTTAGGTGAAGTATGCTTTTAAATACCATAGAGACACATACGCACTGACAAAAAGTGGCCTAAAGTCACCTTTAGACTTGCTGAAAAACAAAAATCAAAGCTTGAGAAAAAATTTCAGCTAGAAACAACAGGCCTTTGAAGCAGTGAGAGAAACATCAAACGTTTCCTACATGCTGCTGTGAAATGTTAAAAACCAGAGTTTTTTCTAGGGCAAGGGACAACTGCCGACCCTACGCAAACACTTTGGAAATGCAAGTGGGCGCCTTTTTAGTGTAATGTGGTCCTTTTGCAGGTCACACAGCGCTGAACACAGAATCATATTGGGTTTTGTGCAAATCAAAGAATTCAGACTGAAAAACAAAATATTAAACCACTGTGCTACTTCTGAACTCATACAGTAATACACGCATACAATGAGTGTCTTTTACTGGCGCTAGGTTACAAAAAGGATGTTGAAAAAGATGAAGAAATGAAAGATTAAACTAGAAGTTATCAGCTTCATGGGAACGAAGTCTGTGGTTCGTGGCTAAGCTAAACAAACAAACCTTGATGTCTGAGAAAATGACGATCAATGAGTCTGAACTAGCCAATCAAGTGCCATTGTTTTAAATGTTTTCTAAAAGGCAAAAAAAGAATTAACCCGAGCATATTCATTTACTAACACACGCTCCATGAGGTTGGTTAATCTCCCAGAGTACCATTTGGATCACTAACACACACACAACCTCACCATGGTTTTTCACCCAGCACTGAGTTAGCAGGCTAATTGGCTTTAGGCTTCCTTTGAGCAACAAAGAGCGCATGGAATCTGACTTAAACCCTGTTTATAAAGTCTCAGCTTGGTCTGTCTGTTTGCTTAATGGAGGATCAACAAAAAACAAGCACTGAGCTTCAAGCCTAACAATAAACAAACTGAGTGCAAAATGCGCATGGGGCGTCCCAGAGGTCAGGTAACGTGATTAAGTCTGTCAGCACAAATACGACCAGTTTCACCAACCAGCTCTCGAAGATTTCTTTAAATGTGTGTTTTGATTTAATTTGTGAGGTGAGGAAAAGGAGGGGTGTGCATTAACACACACCCACCCCTCCATCTGGTAACGATTACACCACAAAGGAAGAGACCTCTGCAATGCCCCACCCTCCCGTGCGCACACAGGAACACATGTACACAGACTGAAGCAAAACGGAGTGTCCTTTAGTACTAATATGTTTCACAAGAGCAGTTTAGATGGCTCTCAAGCATCTCATGTACTGTAACTTCTCAACAGACATCAATTATATTGAACATCTGACAGTCTCATTCATAAATAATTCCTCCAAAGAAAGTACAAAATAATGAAATTGTGTATTAACAATAACTGCATTTCATTACTAGTCAAAACTGTTGATCTTATAACAGCAGCAGCTTATAATCATGGGTCAGGTGAAAAAAAATCTAATCACAAAGTGCTTCCTTAAAGGGATATTACACTCAATATCTCACTCAGTTTCAAATCGGTTTGAACTTTGCTTTTCTTCTACTTCTGATACACAAAATATTAAAAAGATAAAAAGTAATAATAACAATGAAGCTGATTCCATTAGATTGACAAAAAACGTTTTTCATTTCTCAAAATATCTTCTATTACGTTCCACAGAAGATTGTCAGTCATGCAGTTTTGGGACAAAATAAGGCTGAATAAATAATTTTTGGATGGACCATCACTTAATTGAATAATTATTGGGTTGCTTGAATGTACGGATGTCTTTGATATTTGTCCTTGCACCTTACGTTTTTTGTAGTAACTTGCACATAAGGTGCTCAAGGTAAAAA
>JAUMHP010000025.1:1706270-1740216 GCA_032361065.1 Enteromius trimaculatus
TTTTTAATTCAATTTCAAATTTCTTTTCCTTCTTTGATCTTGATTTGTTGAGTTCATTGCTGATTTGACCCCAAAGCTGGTGCACATAATATATATATATATATATATATATATATATATATAACCCCTAATATATATTACTCTTAATTCTTTTGTATTTATTAATTTTTCATTTACTTCAGTAGCCTACATATTTGTTACATTTGCACTATATCTCTTTTGCACATTTGGAATACATGTCTAATACTTTTGCACTGACTAATATACACCTGTTTATATTAGCGCTGTTTACTTCTTTATCATTGATTCATATAATAAATCGCATATAATAAAGCATATAATAAATAACACAGAATTGTTGACATTTATGCAGATTTATTATAAAAGAAAAACTGAAATATCACATGGTCCTAAGTATTTATCAGTATTTAGTAAAAGAAAGCTTTTGATCTAATACAGCGATGAGTCTTTTTGGGAAAGATGCAACAAGTTTTTTACACCTGGATTTGGGGATCCTCTGCCATTCCTCCTTGCAGATCCTCTCCAGTTCTGTCAAGTTGGATGGTAAACGTTGGTGGACAACCATTTTTAGGTCTCTCCAGAGATGCTCAATTGGGTTTAAGTCAGGGCTCTGGCTGGGCCTTTCAAGAACAGTCACAGAGTTGTTGTGAAGCCACTCCTTCATTATTTTAGCTGTGTGGTTAGGATCATTGTCTAGTTGGAAGGTAAACCTTCTACCCACTCTGAGGTCCTGAGTACTCTGAAGAAGGTTTTTATCCAGGATATCCCTGTACTTGGCCACATTCATCTTTCCCTCGATTGCAACCAGTCGTCCTGTCCCTGCATTTTCATTTGCTCTGGCATGCATTGTGAGCTGTAAGGTCTTATATACACAGATGTGTGGCTTTCCTAATCAAGTCCAATCAGTATAATCAAACACAGCCGGACTGAAGGTGTAGAAACATCTCAAGGACAATCAAAAGAAATGGACAGCACCTGAGTTAAATATATGAGTGTCACAATGGGTCTGAATACTTTAGACCATGTGATATTTCAGTTTTTCTTTTTTAATAAATCTGCAAAAATGTCAAAAATTCTGTGCTTTTCTGTCAATATTGGGTGCTGTGTGTACATTGATGAGGAAAAAAGAACTTAAATGGCTGCAACATAACAAAGAGTGAAACATTTAAGGGGTCTGAATACTTTCCGTACCCACTGTATTTATAACAAAGATAGTATAGATAACTCAGTTTCTAAATATTTTCATAAATCGTGTTTTTCGTTGTGCATTCCAGTTAATTTTAATTTAATATTTTGTCCTATGGTGTGACATAGATAGATAGATAGAAAAAAAAACACAGAAAATACAGCTACAACAATAAACACAAACATCAGAAAAAAAGAGAAGAGGGCTGGGACTTCAGTAGGGTGAACGGAAACGAAAGTATAAAGAAGCCAACAAAATGCTTACGAGAGGCACGAGCTGACACACCTCCCGTCGCTCGCGCACAGTCGCTTTTTTATTTGCCAGCTACCGGTGAGTTTTATAACAAGCTTAATTAGCGCCAAGGGTGTTGCACAGTTTTGTAGAGCATTAGCGGAAGACAGAGACGCGTGTGGTTCGCCCACCAGCTCTCTAAACTCAGCGTGAGAAGTACCAGATGGTGGTTGTTGTCGCAGTGAAATGGAGTTGTCGGAGCACATCAAGACCGCTAATGTCGAAGATGTTACCCTGAGAAGACCTTTCCATCCAGCTCTCAGAGGAACCCTGTGCGTTACCAGCCACCACCTTCTGTTCTCAAACAGAAAGGATGAAGCTTCCTGGCAACTTCTCATTCTTCTCAAGAACATCGATGCCATTGAGAAAAGGTAGACCAATGTTGATGTGTGCTGTTAAACTAACCTGATAAAAAATAGAAATAAATAAACCTGGCTTAAGATGATCTTGCAGCATTAAATGAAATTACATTTGAAATATTTTACAATTAGCTATTGCTCTACAGGTATTTTTGTATCTGTAACCAAATTTGATTCAGTGGTGTTATTTCTGATTCGAAGAAAATCTAAAGATTTAGATTTCACCGCATCAAGTACATTTGTTTCAGAAGAGAATTGTAAATTGTTGATCACTGCTGAAACATGTTCAGAACTTTATTACACCAAATTTAGACACGTCTTTTGTAAGTGCATTGTATTCTTATCCATTAAGACATCTGTTTTTGAATCTTATTGGGTCACCATTGTGTATGCGTTTGATCCCTGAAGTGACCTGCTTCTGTAATAATAAACAAATTCTCTCTTTCTCTGAAATCACTTTTCCTGCATGTCAGTGTCGAGAATCTTTTCGGATACCCCAGGTACACTTCTACAGCAGGCCAGATGTTTGAGTTTTGTTGCTCATTGAAGCTGTCATTTTATTCTGATCTGGAGTCTGCTAATTTATACAGTAATGATAAAAATGAGGGGAGAAATGGTGGCAGGCAACATGTTGTGTCAGAATAAGAAGGCATCTTTCAAAATGAGCTGTGCTGGCAACATCTTAGCTTATGGCAGAGAGAAAAAAGTATTTTGCAAGATAGTCGTGCTTTGCAATGTGCATTTACGCAACATATCTTATCTGTCTCACATGCTTTTTTTGCGTTTTTTAAACATGCAAAGTAACAGTGGTATGACGTGGTATATGTATGCGTTTGTAATCTAACATCCAATTATGGAGAGACAAAAAAAAAGAGAAACCTGTGTTCTATTAAAGTAAAATTTAGAGCTCGGCCGTATCTCTGCAATTTATCTCATTGTCTCTGCTAGCTTTACACTCATGGCTTGTTTTTGCTTCCTGCTTCCTTCTCGTCTGAGACCCCATTGGAGATGATTGTATAGAATTCCAGTGTGTGAGAAAACATGAAGGAATGTACTTAAACATGTGTGGGGGTGTTTGTATGTGTCTGATGCAGGGCTGTGGGATCCTCTGGTACTATAACCATTAAATGTAAGGACCTGCTGGTTCTTCAGTTGGAAATTCCTGGAATGGAGGAATGTCTGAACATAGCCAGTTCTATAGAGGTACTAAATATAGTTATCACTAGCCATACTTCTTACAAGGATTAGTAGAATTTAATATGGCTTACATTAAAGGAACCTTTTCAAAAAGTTCAAGGTCTGTAAAATTCGTGCTGTGCTATTTTGTACAAATAAATAAATAAAACATTACAATTCAAGTGAATAATTTACAATGTAATGAATGCAATAAATATCATTAAGATTACATTCAGCAGTGTCATTAAAATATCAGTTTTTAATGATTCACTTTAAATGAGCTTTAGATTATGGCAAAGGTTTTTATCTAAATCTTAAAATAAAGGGAAGATACTGTGCACAGTTCAATATCCAATATTAGCCAAAAACAATAAAACAACCTGTTAAAAATCTGCCTCTATCAGTAGCCTGGAAAATCCTGAATACTACGGGTAAATACAGATTGTCATTGAAAGCCAATCTTTACTCTAAGAACAAATGTTGAGTGCAGAGTACACTGATATCGTCTCATGTCTCTGTAGGCTCTTTCGTCTCTGGAAACTGTGACGGAGATGTATCCCTTCTTCTACAGACCGTCACACCTTACTCTGCACGGCCCATGGGGCCTATCCTCGACAGAGCAATATTACAAACAAACAGAAAGGCTGGTGAGCAACACACTTTTGAACAATATTTTCTTTCTTTCACTTTCACTTCCCTTTCCTTCAGTTACTGTCATTCTGTGCTTATCTTGCTTTAAAAACCACACACAAGGCCAAAGACAAGCAAACGATGCTGAAAAAATATGTCTTCAAGGTCAAATGTTACCTAATATAACCTATTGTTTAATTTCCTGAAAGAAAGACAAACAGGAAGCACTTTGTTTGCCACAGGAAACTAAAAGCAGTTGTGAGATATGTGCAACACTTAAATGCACTGCAAATAAAGCTCTCAGATCTCTATTCTTTCTCTGTTACTAGTTTTTCACACATATGCAGCTTTTTTTGTCTACTTTCTTTGCTTTTATTTAATTTTTTTTGTCTCTCACCATAACGTAACATAATTATCACCCATTGTCATCTAGCAGCTGTTTCACAACCTGTCATTTTTTTCCATAATTATAGATGTTTATCTCTAGCCAGTGAGGTCCTGTCTATGGCACAACATAATATTTGTATAATAATTGTAGTGTTTTTGTAATTTTGTTATTTCGTTTTATAGTGTCTATATTATAGTAAGTTATTATTTTATATTTCTATTAGTGCCGTCAAAAGATTAATCATGATTAAGCACATCCAAAATAAAAGTCTTTATTTACATAATATATGTGTTTATGCTGTGTTTATTTATTATGTTTATATTAAAACACACACGCACAGTATATATTTTGAAAGTATTTACATGTAAATGCATTTATATATTTATTTTCTTATATTTGATATCACATCTATAAATATAAACATAACATATTTTCATTAAATATATACATGCGTGTGTTTGTATTTATATATACTTAATAAATATATCTATAGAAATTATAATAAGAAAAACCTTTATTTTGATGTGATTAATCATGTTTAATCCTTTGACAGCACTAATTTCTATACATTTTTAATAGTTTCTTATGTGCTTTGTGGTATTTTGAATAGTTAAAGATTACTGTTTAGGTTTAATTTAGTTTTCTTTACTAGTTTTTCTAATTTTATTAATTAATAGTCATGTATATTTATGTTCATATTAGTAAATGTTATTATGTGTGTGTGTGAGCAGTGGGACAGGTGGAGAGTCAGTAAAGTAAACTCAGATTACTCTGTATGCCCATCGTATCCATCTGCGGTCATTGTGCCTCGTGAGGTGGATGATGACAAGCTGATCCGCTCAGCCAGGTTCAGACAGGGCGGCAGATTTCCTGTGCTCTCCTATTGTCACCATAGGAATGGAATGGTGAGTGTAGAATGTTTTCAAATATCAAATATATATGTGTATGTTACCATACATAGGTACAAAAACTACATTTCTCATTAAAAGAATAAAATACATAATACACATCAAAGCACAAGTTATTTGTATCCATAGGTGATCATGCGAAGCAGCCAGCCTTTGACAGGAGCCAATAAGAAGAGATGTAAGGAGGATGAGGTCCTTCTCCAGGCTGTGATTGATGGGTCAGAGTTGGGGTACATCATTGATCTGCGTTCGGCCCAGCAAGCCCAGCAGGCCCGAATGACAGGAGGAGGTTTTGAGTCTAAATCCTGTTATAGCCACTGCAGAAGAATCCATAGACACCATGAAAGGTGAGAGGGAACATAGTCATTTTAATAATAATCTGAAAATACGTGACCCATCTGCCTTTGAAAGGCATATAGCTATGATTTTGCATGCCATTGTGTCATTTACAGGGGTAAAGTTGTGCAGGAGAGTCTTATTAAGCTGGTGGAAGCGTGCAGTGACCCATCACACAGCATGGACCGCTGGCTCAGTAAACTGGAGAACTCCAAATGGCTTTCTCATGTTCACAGTGCGTTGTCCACTGCAGGCCTGGTGGTAGAGTGTGTGGAGAGGTGGGAAGATCTTTTACTTTGGTCTTTTAAAGGTGCACCATGAAATTCTGGCCTGTCTGTCGCCGTCTAAGGTTTATACATAAAATTGTAGTTTTATTAAATTAGAGTAGGCTTTCTGTAGTTAATCAGAATAAGACAGGAAGGCTTAAATATGAAATCATTTCTAATGAAACATTAATGGCAAATCTGTATTGCACTTTAATTATGGTTTGTTATTTGCATTCTCTGTTCTATTATTTTGTTCATTGCTTGGTGTGACTAACAGATCGATATGTTATGTATGTTTTTATGCTTGTATGTCAGTTTCTTAATTGCCTTATGCCTTAATTTTACATTCAGCTGAATTGTCAGAAACCAATGTAACATGGCTACTATCTGCTCAAGCATTTCTTATTATTATCAACATTGACAACAGTTGTGCTGATTAATATTTTTATGGAAACTGAGATGCAAATATAAGTTCTAAGATGCACTGCTTTAGTCTTTATTTTTCCCTGTGCTTACACATGGCTTGGGGATGTATTTTTCTGGCGTGCGTTCTGTTTTTGAAGGATGCTTCTTATTTATAGACTTCTTACTTAAGAAGTCTGTGGTCTGTTTTTTTGCAGGGATGGTCACTCTGTGCTTGTGCATGGCTCAGAAGGGACAGATAACACGCTGCTGGTGAGCTCTTTGGCTCAGCTTATCTTAGACCCTGCCTCTAGAACCATCGCTGGCTTCCTCTGCCTCCTGGAGAAGGAATGGATACAGGTGAATGTGTGTTTGTGTGACATAATGTCCAATTACGAGTGTGTGGTGAATTTTGTTAAAGCTTATGAATGCGTCACAACTATAAAGAACTGGGTTGCTACTACACTTAATAACAGCCTCGGGTCTGTTTGTGAGATAGTTAATGAGTTGCATGCTTGTTTCTCAGGCTGGACACCCATTCCAGCAGCGTTGTGCTCATTCGGCGTACTCTCATGCCCGTCTAAAACAAGAGTGCCCGTCCTTCCTGCTGCTGCTTGACTGTGTGTGGCAGGTGTGGCGGCAGTTTCCTCTGGCGCTGGAGTTTAGTGAGGCCCTGCTGCTCCGACTGGCACAAGAGGTTTATGCTTCTAACTATGGAACCTTCCTATGTAACAGCGAGCAGGAGAGGTGGGCACAAATTACCCATATATGACACTCATTACACACTTTGATTTTATAGTTCAAAATGATTAAAACATTTTTTAGAATGTATCAAATGCATACCAAAGCTGCATTTATTTGATCAAAAATACATTACAACAGCAGTAAGGCTTAAAGATTGAAATCATGGTGAAATTAATGTTTGAAATCAAACTTAAAATTAGATTTAAAGACTTTAGCCTGGATTTCACATAGAGGGTAGGCCTATATTTAAAAAAAAAAGTATACAAATAATATATTTATTTATTTTTGTTTGAGTTAGATGTGCTGCAGGAGTGAAGGAGAACACACACTGTTTGTTTCAGTCCCTGCTAAAGCCTGATATTGAAAAGCAGTACCTCAACCCACTGTATGAACCCACCGATTTGGCCATCTGGCCCTCAGTGCATCCTCAGTCCTTACAGCTATGGACAGGTGAGTTACTGTTGCAATGTGATAAAATGAGTGCAAGTTAGAAATGTAAGATGAAAAATTATTGATATATCTTGGTATTATTGGTATGCAAAGTAAGTCCCGCTGATTTAGGGCAAAAGAAAAAAACATATACGTCCATACTTAATGTCCTCATTATCCTTGCATGTTTGGGTAGGGATGTTCCTCAGATGGACTGAGTATGCTCAGAACATGGAGGAAACTCGAGAAGAGGTGTGGAGCATTGTGAAAGAGCACCGTGAGCGAGCTGGACCCAACCGGACCAATAACACGCTTAGTACACACTGTGACTCCTTGACCCCGTTTGAGAACCTCATGGATGAGCTGACTATCTTGTGACCTCATGGTCACAAGGGTATTGTTGTAAAGCCTGTTACTACTGTGTAAGAACTTAGTATCACTCCCATTGAGATATACCGGCATTTAAAAGGTTTTGAGATGTAATGTAATTTATGATAGCCATCAATGAGTAATAATCAAACAAACTGGCATTATGGCCTTCTGTCTGAGCTTCAGTCGAAATCCTAAACAGTAAACATTACCAAACAGGGGAAAATGTGGGTTTGTTGTTTTGTGTTTGAGTAGTTTGTTGTTTGAAATAACTGTTGCTATATGAGACAGCTCAGTCGTGATGTTTTACTGTAAACATGTTTCACACTCTTGCATACAGCTGAATGTTAAATGGAGTGATTGTGAGAAGTTTAGGACCTACCAGAAGTTACAGTTACAGTTACAAGCAGTTTGTTAATAATTAATTATTGCACCGCTCTCTGAAATACTTGATTCTGCATGGTTAATTGCCAGATTTAGTGTTACAGGAAGTAACATTTTTCATTTTATGCGTGAACCATCTTGTAATTATAGAAAACAGATTATTTAAACTCAAATCAATATTTCATATCCATATATTTATTTATTTGTTAGGTAGTTTTTAAAATGGATCATATACAATAAACTCAGGAAATAAACTCCTTTGATGTACAACTGTACATAATACTTGCTTACTTGATGTGTCTGTGCAGAGTCAAAAATTAACTGGGGCACAACTAAATTATGTTACCAATTATACAGAAACAGCCATTCAAAACGTGTGTAGTGAATTCCTTTGTTTTAAATCTATTACCATTTATACAGTAGTACATTGTATAAGTAAAAAGTGTCTAAGAAGTGATTATATTGAATTTTAATATTTAATATTAGAATTTATATTTATTTTACAACCATAATTTACATATTCAGAAATCCTATCCTATACTCTATTATTTTACATGTTTGACACTATATTAAAATACTAAATATTTCATTATAAAACTTGGTTACGGTAATATGGGAGCGCGCACGCGCACACACAAACAAAAACATTTGACTGGCCAATGAAGTCGTCAGGGCAAAGCCCCAGCTCAGCTAAACTCACCCACACAATATAAATCCGGAGTGGGCAGTCCGTCAGCAAGTTTGCCCTCTTGTAGCGCTAATAGACACCACAAACACTATCACGCGACTGTATACAGATAAAACTACATTTCCCAGCATTCTCTGCTCTGGCAGGTTGTTTATCCAATGGTCATTCGATGCGCTCCTCTGGCGACCAATCGGACAGTAATCTCTTAATTCTAACAGTTAAATACCATGAAAATCCCTCTTATCAGCACTATTTACTTACTTAATTTTCCACCTACGGATACACAACAGCAATGTTGTGATTTTGCTGCAAGACACGTGTTTCACATTTTCACGGATTTCAAGTTTTGATAACCTACGCTCAAGGTGAGATAACGTGCTTTTTCTTTAACTAACGTTACCGATTTACGTAATGTTCGTGCTCACTTTAAAGGGTAAAAAACGACTTGGTCGTCAGTTTAGCGCAAACTAGGCTAAAGAAATATATATGTATATATAGCCTATTGGATTTGTTTTCAGAAACATTCGTTCAGTTAACTGATATGTTTTTTTTTGTCTGACAGATGCTGTCAGGTGTCCGGTTGTGTGTCCGTTCGTTGTGTAAAGGTTGGTCGGTTCGCAGCATGAGTTTATCGCCGCGTCAGATCAACGAGTCCTCCGAGCCTCCTCCGGACAGTCCTCGAGTCCTCATCACAGGTGCCATCTGTTTCCCAGCTGCTTAACGTGTGACAACCTGTCATGTTTTGGTGGGAATAGTATTAGATGCATCATGTCTTCTATGTTTGTTTTTCGAGCCTCGTAAAAGACAATCCTATTGATAGCCAGGACAATAGGTCGGGAATAAACAGTGTTAAAAGCGCTCCGCGTGCGCACAATGGAGCGCGAGGCTGTTTTATGCTTGTGCAACAGAGTGAGTAAATGGACTGTCATTCGAAGTGGAGCTGAAAAATGTCTGGACAATAACAAAAGCTTATTTAAAATTTACTTAGGCCTGTTTTTGAAACTGTTACTGACATTTTGTGGGCTTTTCTCTTAACTTCATTCGCACGGGCACTCTTTTACCATCCCACATGCATCAGTCTAACAGTCACTGAAATATAAACTCTACTGGAGTTGATAACACATTATTCATGATTATCATGATTGCTTTTTTGTGCATTTACTGTACCCCTGACCTACAGTTTATGCGTTTATAATGCAGTAACATTTTTCATTTATATTTAGATTTCCTTGATGCTCGGTTGGGGTGGTGAAGGTTCTGGTTGTAAAGTGTTTGCTGGTGTGGTGTGTTTAAGCTTGTTTCATTGCTGAAAGTGGTGTTCTTCTATTAAAGGTGGCCTGGGACAGCTTGGAGTTGGACTAGCTGAAATGCTGAGGTTAGTGAACAGCTGAAAGATATGCTGCATGGAAGAAATTTGAAATCAGACTCCAGAACACATTTTTTACATCTTTGCATAGACTGGATATTTGCCTCTGCATATAACCTTTAGATTTCCAAGGTAGATTCTTTATAATACTGTAAAAAACAAATATTATTAACCCTTTCAGTTGTTTATTTTGATTTGTAATCATATTTAATTCCTTTTACATCAGGAAGCAGTATGGAAAGGAAAACGTCATCCTGTCAGACATTAGGAGGCCTCCCGCTGAAGTTTATAACATGGGTATGTTGACACTGAGACAGATGTACAGCTTTAATATGGGTTGGTGGTTGCATCAGTTGCAACATATATAGATCCACATGGAAGTGTGGTGCCATAAACTAGCTATTAAAGTTTTCTTTTTAGATAACATGGCTCACATATTTAAATTTCAGTAACAGTAAGTTAACATTTGTTAATGAAATTGCAAACTTGAAAAAACAATAATAAAAAAATTATAAACCTTAATTCAATTATTTACTACATACTCTACCATATATATATATATATATATATTTTTTTTTTTTAACTTTTTTTTTTAAATAAATGTATAATTTTTTATTAATTGATCAAAACGTTTCTGGAGGATAATTTGACACTTAAGGTGGCTGCTGAAAAATCAGCTTTAGCCTTGGTGAGCATAAGAGGCTAAAAAAATCATAATGACTCTCATAATGTAGCTGTTACGAGGCAGTACCTAGAGAAGGTATACTTCTCTACCTATTAGGTTCAAATATGCACACTTCAAGTACTAATATGCACCTTAAAGGTACCAAAATTAATCCTTTAGGTACAAACATGTCACATTCAAAAAAGGTACTGCCCCGTGACAGCTTTTGTACTTTTCTTATTTCTGAGATTGCATGAATGTATTAACTTATATTCACAGTGTAAAGATTATACAATTTGTTATTTCCTAATTAATTAAACCTTATTTTAAATCACTTAACCTCATTCATATTCTGAGGTAGCCTATATGAGCAAAGCTCTTATTTAACCTCCAGTGTCTGATGGGGTCATCCTTACAGGTCCGTTTGTATACGCTGATGTGCTGGACTATAAAAATCTGAGGGAGCTAGTTGTGAATAACAGAATCACCTGGCTGGTGCATTACAGTGCATTACTCAGTGCTATTGGGGAAGCAAACGTTGCTCTTGCCCGCACCATCAATATTACAGGTGGGAAAACTTAGTCACACATGTTTTACGTGTTGATGACTATAATTTACAACATAAGGTTTCCTCTATCCCTGACGTACCACATTCTGTCCTTCTCCTGTTGCCCCTGTCCCGATCTTCTCTTCCCCCCACTCCTCTTTCTTCAGGTCTGCATAATGTGTTAGATCTTGCTCTGGAGAACTGCTTGCGACTGTTTGTACCCAGTACCATCGGAGCATTCGGCCCTTCATCTCCCCGTGACCCAGCTCCTGACCTCTGTATCCAGAGACCTCGCACCATTTATGGGGTTTCCAAAGTCCATGCAGAGCTGATGGGGGAAGTAAAGATTTGTTTATTATGTTCTAGTTAGTCTGGGGAAATTATTAATATATATTAGTCATATGCTTAAAAAAATGCTAAAAAATTTTTTTTTGAAAGAAGTCAACAGTTTGTTTTTGCTGCTTTACATTTTTGTGAAAATGGTAAATTGTTCAACGAATAGAAAGTACAGTAACAGCATTTATTTAAAAGCATTATTTTTTTTACTTCCTTAAAAAAAACCTACCTAAACTTTTAAATAATAGTTTTAATAAATATATTTGTAAATTTAAATAAAAAAATGTAAAATGTATTATGACAGAAAAGATTGTTTAATATTGTAATAATATTTCAGTTTATTGTTGATCATATAAAACTTCTTTCAAAAACCTGATATATAAATGTATATGTATATGTATATATATATATATATTACATAAACTCCCACACCTATATACAATATATATATATATATATATATATATACAGTATATGAAGAGTTCATTTGCATAAATAGATAACTACGTTTATAACAATTCTCAAAAATCATGTTTTTTTATTGCGCATTTGAATTAATCTCAATCCAACTGCAGTTGTTGTTTTTTGCCTAGATCAAAAAATAACTAACTATAAATAAATAATAAAAACAGCTAACTAACTATACAGTATATATATATATATATATATATATATATACATCTTTGTTTTTATATTTTTATATGTGTATTTACAATCATTGAAAATAATAATTTGTCTAAAAAGTCTTCGGAAGCTTAATGTGAACTGTTTATCACTTACATGAAATGTCATTGCAAAATGCCAACATCATAATTGTGTTCTGATTGAATTAGTATCTCCACCATAAATATGGCCTGGATTTCCGGTGCTTGCGATATCCAGGAGTCGTTTCTGCTCACACCAAGCCAGGAGGAGGCACTACTGGTAACCAGTCACTCTGCATTTCCTCACTAACCGAGGAATCTTTAGTCATGCATAAAGACACCTGCATTCACCCACTCATTCATAGCTTTGTCATTTGCTTGTAGTAAACATTATCCGACCTATCTAATTGTACATGTGCTCTTTTTCTCAGATTACGCTGTCCAGATATTTCATGATGCCCTCAGCACCGGCCACCATGAATGTTACTTGCGCTCCAACACTCGGCTTCCCATGATGCACATATCTGACTGCCACAGGGCCACTATTGAGTTCATGCAGGCCCCTGAAAGCCAGCTTTCCCTGCGTACTTACAACATTGCAGCCATGAGCTTTACACCTGAAGAGGTTGCTGAAGAGATTCGCAAACACCTGCCCCATCTGAGGGTCACGTACAATCCTGACACTATCCGGCAGACTATCGGTAAGAACAGCAAGAACAACCTAACCCTAACTGAGTGAGAAAATTAACTTTTAAAACAGTCTAATAATTTTATATTTCCCTAATATTATTTCACCCAAAAATTCAAATCACGTGAATTTAAATGAATGTATGTAGATGAGTTTGTTTGTTTAGTGGAACATATTTGGAGAGTTTTTGCATCAGAGTTGGGTAGATTACTTAAAAATTGTAATCGGTTCCTGATTCCAAAAAACATGACAAAAATAGTAGTGCGTAATCTATTAAATTACACATTTTAGGTAATGTAATAAGACTACTTTTAGATTACTTCTGGCCTATCCCATTTATCACATTGATTTAAATAATCCTGTACCATATTGTTATAAAAATACAAAGAGTAAGAGTCCATTTGCTGTTATAAACAACATGAAGTGCTTTAAATGTTAAATTACATCAAGGTTTGTGAAGGAACTGCAGGGGGTTAATCAGTTTAATGAAAGCTAATAATTCATTAAACCATAAATATATTAAATTAAAGTTAATAATAATATTAAATGAACATGCAAATGTCATACTTGATTATTAAAATCTTTATGAAGAAATGATTGCCATATACATGTATTCATGTAATTAATAAAAAGTAACTGTAGTCTGATTATGAGTATTCTAAAATGTAATTTAATCTAATAACAAGTACTTCATTTTTGGATCCTCTTTAGTAAATAGGTGCCGTCAGAATAAAAGTATAAACAGCTGGAAAATACACCACAATAATCCACACCAAGTATTGCGAAGCGGAAAACTATGTGTTTCAAAGAAACTTATCCATCATAAGTTATTAACCATTGCTTCTGACCAAAATATGAGTGTCTATCACCTGTTGTCCTCTCACATCAAAATTCAGTAATATATTTGTTTAGAACAGTTTTTGCTTGTAAACAGTGTTGATCTGTGCATATTTCTCTTCTGATTCCAACAAGATTACATTTTCCCTGGAGAAAGCAGTATTGTGGGTTGTTTCTGACAAACATGCAGCTTTTTGCTTTACAAGGCAATAATTGATGTACTGGAGTTGCATGGAATACTTTAGAATTACTTTGATGCTTTGAACAGTTTGAACTCATTCTGACGGCACCCATTCACTGTGGTGGAACCATTGCCAAGCAGGTGATGTAATGCTACATTTTTCCGAATCAAACAAACAAACAAATTCATCTACATCTTGAATGAGTAAATTTTTATTAATATAAAATTTGGGGGGAGAATTATTCCTTTAATATTATTTGTCTAATATTAATTATGTTGGTCACCGTCTCTTGTGTGTAAGAAAAACATCTTGTATTATAAAAGAAAAAATCTTTAACATGTTGGCAATGGTTCAAAAATGTAATCCTATTTTAATAAAATGTAATGTTTACTCTATAGCGGACAGCTGGCCAGTGCGGTTTGATGACTCTAACGCACGTCAGGACTGGGGCTGGAAGCCTGCCTACGGCCTGTCAGAGATGGTCACAGACATGCTGGCCTCCATCCGTGAAAAGAGAACCAATGCAGGACTACCTGTCAGCTAGCAGGTCTTCTCAGGGACTGAAACACAGATCACCAGCACCTTTCCAGTACATTTCCAAACTCATCTATCTCACATTTGGTAGCTGTTTCTGTAGATCAGGACTTTGTGTCAGTTAGAACACTGCTGACAGTTCTCTAAATATGTATGCTTGTCAAAAAAAAACATGTTAACCAACAGAGAAAACTCACAATCTCTCATCACTCAGGAGGCTCTGTCTTTCTTCTCTGCGATCTGTTCTCACATAGTTTTTAAGTTGTCATGGGATAGGGAAAAACAAGGAAACAACAGTGTAATAATAATAATAACAACATCATTGCACACATTAGAGATGAAAACTGTTTAATTTAATTATTTTAGAGATATCATACAATATATTAAAATAACAAGGTCAGCACTGAGAACTTCAATGATCTGATGTTATTATTAAGATTCTGCTTTCATAATCAAAACCAATCATAACATTCTGTTTGAGAGGGGTTGAATTGTGACCCATAGATGCTCCATTTGTATAAATACAGTAATGAACACAAGACACCTCACTCTGCACTCTAGACCTCTCCATGTATTGTGTACAAGAAGAAGGGTCTCGGTTTGAACACAGTCATGGGCAGAAATACCACTACTGCCTTTAGTGTGAATCAAAAGACTGCCTTTGTTCCAGCTGCTATCAGCACAGTTGCCTGAATTTTGGGTTCTGTTAAAAACACTATAGTCTGTATTGACTTATTTATTTATTTAGGGTCCGTTATCAAAGGGCTCTGGGTTCACAGTGCATTGTGTGGTGGTGTGAATTAAGTACCTAATCGCTCAATATTGCTGATGTATTATTACACATGGTTAAGAGTTTTTTAAACATAATTTTTTTTAACGGAACTACTGGATAAAACACCCAAAGCGGCCTTGCTATAGTGAAGGGGGTGCTCTTTTACTTCGACCAGCCTGACAGTCTAATACAGTCTGCCTTCTGTATAGACTAGTTCAGACAAATTAAAATGAAGTTTTGAGACAGTATAATGACTCACCTTTCTTCTAAAAGCAAGTGTGATTTCCGTGTTAAAAGTTGAAACTGCCTTAATTTTGAGTGATTATTTAATCTCAAAGGTTGTTAACTAATCTTATTAAGAACTGGTGGAAAATTGCAGTGTATGTCAAATAAATGGCTTTAATACAGCAAACAGTTTATGTATGTCTTTGTTCATTGTGACCTCTGGAGTAGTCACATATAAACTGAAAAAAAATAACACGAAATAAAAAGCGTGCTTAATATTTAATTTTCACTATAAATTCAATACGTTATCAAATAGTGTGACACTAAATTAAAAACAAAAACAAAAACCGATCACGGTAGTATTAAATAGATTTGAACAGGCACCGGAAGTGAGGTAAAAGCTGTCCCGGCGCAGTGGACTGTGGGACATCGTGCCATATTGACACACGATAGAAATGGACGCGGGGTTTTTCCGCGTAAGTCTTATATTCCTTTACATCTCTCGTACTATAATGGTCGAATATGTTGTTTTGCGTGTATTATTTGTGAGCGGGGTGATTAGTTTGTTGTTTTAAGGCTGTATTTGGTGTGTTCATTTGGCGTGTGGCTGTAATGGCGGCTGCGTGTGAGGACCAGAAAATACTCCACAGATTAAACAGGAACAACAGATTTAAGGAACCCAGCGCGGTCAATTTCATATTGTCGCCCTTATTCTTACAGATAATATCCACTGTAACGTTATACAGTCAGCTGTGCTATGGTTAGTGTAGTTAAATGAGAATACACACAGAAACCGAAACCCAGACCGACCTATTCCATGTTCTTAAACCTAGCGAGCTGCGTAATCGCGTGCGTGCGCGTTTCCTACTTAAATGCCGAAGTAATCCTGTTTATTTTCACACCTACACCCTGAAAATGGTATATTCAGCTTAGATACAGAACATATGAATATTCTATATAATATGTTGATTTAATAATGGATTCTTGTTATTTCAGGGCACCAGTGCGGAGCAGGATAACCGCTTCAGCAACAAACACAAGAAGCTGTTGAAGCAACTGAAGTTTGCAGAATGTCTGGAGAAGAAGGTAGAAAATATGGAAATACATGTTTATTTTATTTTTTTTTACAAAGGTGTTCATAACATCCTGTTACCAAAAACGTGTCGAGTATTGTGGTTGCCTAGATTTACAATCAATTGAAAGTTCAAACATACAAGAATAGCTTGTTTTTTTTTTTTAAATAAATCAATGGTTTTATTTCAAACTGATGCATTAAACTGCTCAAAATTGACAGTTAAGAACTTTGTTACACAAGATTTACATTTGTTTTGTTCAAAAATAAATTAAAGAAAAAGGTATCACAGTTTCCAAAATAATTTCTAGTCTTTAACTTGACTCAGAATTGGTGATAAAAGTTTTTGAAGGAGCATGTGGCACCGAATAATTTTCAAATAACCAAATTAAGGTTAACCTACAAGTTAACCGCTTGTAGGTTTTTGAAAAATCCTGTTTCGTTTCAAGGTTCTGATTCGTTTTTAGGTGGATATGACCAAGGTCAACCTGGAAGTCGTGAAGCCCTGGATAACCCAACGTGTGACAGAGATCCTTGGGTTTGAGGATGATGTCGTCATTGAATTTGTCTTCAACCAGCTGGAGGAAAAGGTAGACGGCCGCTCTGCTCTTCCCGTTGTCGTTTCACACAAGCTGCAGTTGTATATTAGATGTGTTTTGTTTTTTGGGAGGATGAGAGAAGGTTTGAAGTTCAGTGAATAACTGCTGACAGTTATTTGAAACATTTGCCATGCGTAGATGTAACAGCAGAAAACATCACAGTCTTTAAGTGTCTGTCTGGTTTTAAAAAGACAGAAAAGCGGGTAAAAATGATATTCTCTCTCTCTGAAGATATGATTTGTGACACCGTTCCTTCTGAACAGCAATGTTCTAATGTTGATGTGATTTATGATTTAAAAGGCCTGAACCAATATGGATCTTATTCCTTGCATCTGAAGTATAGCACCAACTCCTAATTAGATCTCACCTGAGCCCAAAGTCTCTCTGAATCCAAGTCTCCCTTGATGATGAGCTTTATTTTTTGAGGTGAGTTATTAGCAGGGCTTGACATTGTGCCAGTGATAGTCATTTCAGCTTTATCCTTTGTGCCTTTCTGTTTCAGAGTAACAGTTTAGCAGTACATCTTAAACACAAAGGCCTGATTACCATTTTTTTTTTTCAAAATACAACCATTAAATAATAATAAAAAAACATAACATAGCATGTGAGATAATAGCACAGTGCAACATTGGTGTAAGATTCCTGTTTTATATAAATATTTGTTAGTCAATAGGTGTTATTCTCAGTGAATAGCACTACTATCAGTTTTAAAACAATACATTGGTTTCTTGTATGTTTGTGCATTTGCGCAGTAACAAAAAAAAAAAAAAAAAAACGTTTTCACTTGTTTAGCTAAGCTCTGTTTATTAGTCATTGTGTTAGTTTTTAAAGATTTGATTTTCAGAAAGCTTTCGATTGGATTCCAGAGAGGTATTTGCTCCTGTTAAACACATAAAGGATGTTCCTTATTCTCAGATCTAAAGAGGTGCTATCAGTTTTTTTGTAATGGCACAGCCATACAGTATTTTAAAGGAATGCTTCAGGGTCTATACAGGATACGTTTGGCAGCATTTGTGGAATAATCTTCCTCAGTGAATAAATTCTAAACAAATAATAATAATAATTTTTTTAAGAAAAAACATATTCACAAAATGAATCATGTTTAATTGAATATTTAAACACTCAAAAGTTCAGTAATTACAATATCTCAGACAATATGGGCAGGCTTTGGACAAAGTCAAAATTGTTGAGAACCACTGTTCTAGTGTTTATTAAAATCTAAAATTTGTCAAAATTGCTATAGAAACAAGCTTGAAAGACAAAATAGAAATAAAATTGTCCAATTTTAATCATCCCTTAGTAATTTGTAGTAAAGGTGTAAATTAAAAATGCTTTTATAATCACACAGTCCAAATGCATCCATGTGAATGAAAAATATTGAATAGTCAATAATAATTTTGGGTCGTTAGCATTAAAAAGTTATTTCACAGATTCTGTCATTAGACGTTTACCTGTATTAATCCAGAAGCAGTCGTTTTTCATCAGTTTAGTGCACTGGGTGCTCAGTCCTGCTCTTGGAGATCTGCTTTATTGCAAAATTTAGGTCTAACCCTATCATGACTAATCTGTGGTGTGACGAACATCTTCAGGAGCATGATGCAGCACCCCTGTCTTAGCACATGGATCTCATAGGTTAATTTTTTAAAAAGCGTTTTCCATGCCTTGTGTACTCATTATTGCTTGTTCGTCTCTTGCAATTTAGATAAATGATATAGCATTAAACTCGAGGTGATTGAGTGTGATGCAGTAGTGAGGCCGAGGCCAGCCAATGGAGCGCCTTTCTCCGCGCCCCCCCCCAGCCCACAGAGCCTGCGCCACTCACACTGAAGACAACTGGACTGTGCTTGCTTTGTGGGGTTTTGATGCACTCTGTTTGTGGACTGTAATGTTTCTATCTCTCAGGAGTTTGATATTGCACAGGAAGAGACAGCCCTAGTGGTGGGGGAGGGTCTTATTGCTCCTTTGGCGAAGGGGATGTGCACTAGGAGGATACATCTCAGTTCAGATGATAACTTGTAAACATGTAATGCATGCTCAAAGGCAGTTTATTCATATTAGCAGTGTTTTTGTTGCTTTTATAAAATTGGTTTATTAGTAAAAATAACTTTCAGCTGTGGCTGTTGGTTTTTAGAGACATTTTTGAGGCCCACAGGTACTGGGCTCTTGTTGAAAAGCAGCTGTTTATTTAAGTTCAGGAAGGGAAGGTGTAGATAGACTTTGAGCTCAGCGTTCTGGTTCTTTGTCAGTATTAACTGCTTGGTTTCTCCCCCCTCTTTTTTCCTCCCTGCTGTTTGTTTTGCAGAATCCTGATGGGAAGATGATGCAGATTAATTTGACTGGCTTTCTGAATGGGAAGAATGCTCGGGAATTCATGAAGGACCTCTGGCCGCTGTTGCTAAGCGCCCAGGAGAACATCGCTGGTATCCCATCTGCCTTCCTGGAGCAGAAGAAAGAGGAGATCAAACAGAGACAGGTGACGTAGAGAAGTTGCAAACGCACATGATGATTAATAAGTTTTATTGGTTGGATTGTGTTTGTATGATTGCGTGAATACAAAATGTTTGTAAACTTCAGTGTTTAACAGTTTTATTCTTTGATGTTCAGATCGAACAGGAGAAACTTGCCTCTCTGAAAAAAGTAGATGATGATAAAAGAGAGAAGGAGAGCAAAGAGCGAGCTCAGTCGAAAAGCCCTAAAAGGTAGGTTTTGAATTTCTTTTTGCTGTTAGTCGGCATGAACATTTTTGAAAATAGAAAAATATGTAAGTTGGGGCTTGCTTTTTGTACGTTTGGAATTGAGGACAATACAATAATTTTGCACATGAATAAAAAAAAAACACGCACGCAGAGAAAATCATCTGTAATAAATCCTGCAGTATTACATTAAAAAAAATATTTAAAGATTCAGCTTTTATTTTCACGGTGACTTATAGATGGATTAACAAATTTGTCAGTGTAAAAAATTGATGGTATTGTACTGTTTTTTTACTTCTTGATTCACTTTTATTTTCAGGAGGAAGTCCCGCTCGCCTGTGAAGCGTGACCGTAAGTCCAGTCCCCCTCGATCTCCTCGCCGTAAACCAAGCCCGGCTGCCTCACCTTCTTCCACTCCGCCCAATCATAAAGAAGAACCAAAGCAAGAACCGGACCAATCGGAGAGCTCCAAACCAGAGCCGCTCATTCAGGAGGCTTCCTCTACTAGGTAACTATGGAAACTTGGCCTATATTACACTATTACATCCTAACACTATTGTCCTTCAAGTTTTGATAGAAAAAAGGACTTTGCATATGA
Source organism: Enteromius trimaculatus (assembly GCA_032361065.1). NCBI lineage: Eukaryota > Metazoa > Chordata > Actinopteri > Cypriniformes > Cyprinidae > Enteromius > Enteromius trimaculatus. The sequence continues at coordinate 1,726,605 of JAUMHP010000025.1, forward strand.
ATCTGAAATGTTAATTCATGCAAGTTCAGTCTTGAGTGGTTTTATTTTACTGAAAATAATGCATACAATTGCCTTTCTGCAGGATTAATTTTTAGACTGACCTTTTCCCCTTTCTACCTGCCAGTGATCTTGTGGGTGAAGTGAAGCCAGACTCTGTTTCTGAGGCTGTGAAAGAGTCATCTCCAGATAAAACATCCAAGTCAGAAGACAGACCTAAACCCAGAGACAGGGACAGAGAGAAAGATGGACGTAGAGATCGCCCAAGTCATCGCTCTCGCTCTCGTTCACCTCGTGCTCGTAGACGACCTCGATCCCGCTCTAGGTAAGTCTCTGGCATGTTTTCTTATCCTAGATCCTTTATTTACCTGCTAATGTGATTGAACTAGGGTTTAAGCTAATATCTTTGCCTTCAGGTCGTTCTCTCCTCGTCGCAGAGCTAGTCCCAGGAGGCGAATCTCTCCAAGACGTAGGAGCCCTCCTCGGCGGAGACCACCCTCTAGGCATAGACGTAGCCGTTCACCTGTTCGCAGGTCAGTCTTTTTTTTTTTTTTCTTTATTTCGTGTCTTTTCACTTTATTACTAGATACAGTCTGTTTGCACTTCTAAACTTCTAAAAGGTAGGTTAACTTTGGTGTTTAGCTGAACTTGTTTGTCCATTAGGCGGCGCTCTCGCTCCCGGTCCTCCTCTGGTAGTTCCTCCTCTCGGTCACCCCATAAGAGAGCAGGGAAACGTGGGTCAGCTACACCACCCAGAAAACTTCCCCGTCGGTCTGACCCCCCCAGCCCTTCCAGAAGACGAGGCCGTAGTCCTTCAGGACTAGACACCAGCCCTTCAGGTTAAATCCTAAGTTTTGTTATTCGCAATTTGAAATGCCTTAAATATAATTTAATTTACTGAAGATTAAGGTTAATATTAAGTGTAAATAAGAAATAGTTTCTTAGTGCTATGTTGCTTGTAGGATATAAAGCCAATAAATGATTCTGACTTTAACACATACATATGAAAATTTCAGCTGTGAAGCACAGGCCTGGTGCAAGAAACAACTCTCGTTCTCCTTCTCCTAAACCCAGGCGATCTGATGCATCAGAGTCTGGTGAGATTTGGTTCTTTAACTTGATTTTACAGAAAGGTTTGCACGTGCAGGACTTGTTGAAACAACATGATGTCATAGTTTCTTCAGCTCATGTTTCACGAGTCTCTTTTGTTCAATAAAAAGATGAGGGGAGGGTGCATGATATGGGTTTGTGTGTGTGTCGATGTATGTTTTTGCACATCATGGGTGTGTGATGGTGGGCACGGGGCTGTTTCTTGGGCACTGAAGGACTCCACTGCTTTGCGTTTCAGAGGAGGAGAAGGTGGGCAAAGGGTCAACAGCAGATTCTGTCCAGCAGCGACGTCAGTATCGCAGACAGAATCAGCAGTCCTCTTCAGGTTACCACCATTTTATTTTTTTTAATGCTCCATCACTCCATCGTTTGTCTTCACTTCTCTCTCTCTTCCTCTCACACCTGTGCTTGCAATTTATCATGTTGGTTGTGGGAGATTTATACTAATAGATGTTTTAGTACTGATAACCTTGTTGGTATGTTTGCTTACAGACTCTGGTTCATCATCTTCCTCTGAAGATGAAGGTCAGAGGAGGCAAAATAGGGGGGCAGGTGCCAGGAATGGTGAAATCAGAAGGCGGCGGAGCCATTCACCTGCATCCCCACGGAGAAGGCACAGAGATGCTTCCCCAAGGTAAAAATTTCACTTGCAATTGATTCCTGTAGTCCCTTACTTAACATAAGAACAAATGAAAGTAATGGCAGGAAACCGCATCATCTTATGCAGTTGTAATTCTTGCTATACACACAGCATACAGTGCAAGCAGTGTAGTTTTATGAACACATGCCTTTGAAATGAAACATTCTTTTTAGTAAATCAAAATTATACAGTGCTAGTTTGATTTGATGATAGACTGATTGATTTGAAGTGACTCTAGGGAACCAGGCCATTGAATGATTGTTACTCACCCTAATGCGTTACAAAAAACACAAATAAAAATATTTTTAGCAAAACCTGAGAGATTAATGTCCCTCAATTGCAATTCCATTTACCCAAAACTTTTGACGAGTTAGAAAGAGATTGTTAAAGTAATCCATCCATGGTTTGCTTGACACACACAAACCTCACAAACATTCTTGCATCGTATGTGGGATGAAGCCTCATTGGTTTGCTTAGGTTTCCTTAAACATTTTGTTTTAATAATGAAGCAAATGTATATGGGTTTGGATTGACACTGAGTTGAGTAAATGAGAATTTGTGAACTTAAATCTAAAAGGCTAAAACTGAACTAAATCAAATTCGTCTAAAATCCATAACGTTGTTTACTCTTAAATGAAAGTGTTTTTATTTTTGTGGAACACTTAGTTCAGTGTCCTTTTCTCTCTACTTTCAGAAAGAGACGTTCTCCATCACCTGCTGGCCGCAGACATCGTTCACCTTCTCCTGTTCGCCGCCGCAGGTCACCCTCTCCTCCCCCAAGACGCAGGTATAGTCCAACTAAGTTTCTGTGGTTTTGGTTTGTGATGACTCTTTCACTGACTCATTCTTCATCCCTTTCTTCTGTCCTTTCTGTCTCAGATCTCCATCTCCACCTCACCGCCGCTTCACTCCCCCAATTCAGCGCAGATACAGTCCCTCCCCTCCCCCAGCTCAAAAGAGACGCTCCTCAGGGTCTCCTCCCAAGCGCAGAAGGTCTCCTTCCCCTGTTTCAAAACGCAGGGGATCTCCATCGCCGGTGTCCAAGCGTAGAGGGTCTCCTTCACCGGTGTCCAAGCGTAGAGGGTCTCCTTCACCTGTGTCCAAGCGTAGAGGGTCTCCTTCACCTGTGTCCAAACGCAGAGCGTCTCCTTCACCTGTCGCGAAGCGCAGAGCATCTCCCTCACCCATTGCTAAACGTAGAGGGTCTCCTTCACCTGTGTCCAAAAGAAGAGCATCTCCCTCACCTGTTGTTAAACGCAGAGGATCTCCTTCACCTGTGGCCAAGCGTAGAGGTTCACCCTCTCCTGTGGCCAAACGTCGCTCCTCTCGATCCCCGAAACGGAGTCGTGGGAGCAGTCCAGGAAAAAGACGTACTCCGCCCTCTTCTGCTTCACCCCCACCCCGCCACCGTAGAAGTCCTCCTGCAGCCCAACGGGGCAGAGATACTCGCTCCTCTCCCCCTGCCCACAGCACTCGAGTGTCTTCCAGTCCTCCGGCTCGATACGGCCCCTCTGGTTCATCCCCACAGAGACAAAGACGTCAGACGTCCCCATCTCACAGCACCAGACCTATTCGCAGGGTGTCCCGTACACCAGAGCCACGCAAATCTCAGAGGTATGTTTTTCAATAGCTCCCCTTATGTTTGTGTAAAACAGACATGACGATGTATTCCTGTCAATTTGTAGAGGTTCTCAGAGCCCCCAGCCAGTAAGGAGGCAGGTTTCACGTTCACCATCTGCTTCTCCACCTCCTGCTCCAACGGCCCACAAGCGTCCAGCTTCTGTCTCACCTTCTCGCTCTGCTAGCCGTTCTCCACCTCCACCTGCCAAAAAGAGCAGCAGCGTCTCCCCGAGCCCATCACCTAACAAGGTATGGACACACCAGCCCAAGCTGGTCTCACTTGCCCTAAACTGCCCTAGACTTTTTTTTATTTTTTTTATGGAACCATCAGTATTTCGGAAATCTACGGTCTAAAATATTAAAATCAATGTGAGGCTTGTGTTGCTGCTTTTTATGTAGTATGCTTTTGCTTCAAGTCAAAATGTTTTCTTGGTTGGTTCTCCAGAACTCAGATGCAGAAGGCAGTAAGAAGAAGAAAAAGAAGAAAGAAAAGAAACACAAGAAAGAGAAGAAACACAAGAAGCATAAGAAACAGAAAAAGGAAAAGAGTGGAGAAGAAAAGAGTGCAGGGGCACCAGTAGGACACGGACAGGAAGCAGAGCCAGATTCTGATCAGAAAAAGGTGAAGTTACACTTTTAAAGTTGAACAATCAATATAAAATAGTTTTGTTTATCCAGTGATATAGAATTATCTCTGCATTTATCACGTTCTTTTAATTCAGTACTACTATTATATTTTATGGTTTGTGTTTGCTCACCAAGGCTTTTTTGTGGAAACTGACACTTTCTCAGTTGTTAGTTGAAAGAACTGCATTTATTTGAATTGTAAATTGCAAAAATGAATCTCAGCAAACACTTAGAAATGTCTTTACCGTCACTTTTAACCCATTTTAATGCATTCCTGCTAAATAAAACTACACATTTTTACTTTTTACTTACCCTAAAAGTTTGAACGGAAGTCTATATGGACTGGAAACATTTGATTGCAACTTCAACAAGAACTTCTCTCAAAGAGAAGATTTTACTTGGGGGGGGTCTATATTGTGAAACAATATTATGCTTGAGTCAGACATAATTAATGCTACCTTTCCTGAAGGAATCAGAGAGTGAAGTAGAAGACAGTTTGGATGATCTGGAGAAGCAACTACGTGAGAAAGCTCTCCGCTCAATGAGGAAGGCCCAGATGTCTCCATCATCTCAGTCCTGAGGAAATATCCACCACACCCCACATTTCCCTCTTTCTCTTCCACTCTTTGCATTTTAAATGTTTGATGTTGGTTCAGCTTTAGAATGTATAAATTGTTAAAATTCACCCTAGACTTTTGTTTGTTTGGAATTTTTTTTTTGGCATGTTTATTGCTGAGGAGTTTTATGATGTGGAAATGATTGAGCAGCTGAAATTTCTTCATCAGATTCTGCCCTCCTTTTCACCCTTAAATACTGTCGACAACTTTATCCGGAAAAAATCAACCTTTTTTAGTCCCTAACCCCCACCCCCTTAATTCCTGTGTTGCTTTTATGGTCATGATGAAACAAATTGAAAAGCTTATTTGCGGTTCTGAGTTAATAATGTACAAGTTAGCCTATGGATTCTCTCTTCACCTTAGCAGGACTTTTTACGAGAGTTTTGTTTGCGTGGACGGCAGACCCCAGCGTGTTTGTCCTCTTGTGTGCATGATCCATAAACCAAAAGCTGATCCAGCAGGCTGCTCTGTTTACCTGAGCATTGTGGCAGTGCTCAAGCTCTACTGTGCACATGAGAACAAATCAGTGAAGTCTGTTTTCATCCTTGATTTTTTTTTTTTTTTGCTTTATATTTTTTTGTAACCTAAGTTGTGTTTGAAATTGTTGAACCCTGCAGTAATTTCTGGCTTTGAATAAAGTCACATTAAAATGAAGAAAAAAAGGTCTCAAATCATTTTCTTAAAAATGCGTAGTATACATCTGCAATTTGATAAGTGGCTGAATGAGAAACAACTAGTATGATTGGATTGAGAGAGAATTACACGCATTACATTTGGGATACATACAATGCTGTTTTGTTCTAGAAGGTTCTATGGAAAGCCTGTGGTGTTGCAGGTCTGGTGATGAAATGAGAATCAACTGCTGTAAATATTATCTTGTGTTGTCACCTTGGCAACTCTTGGTGACAAATCTTCAGGAGCCACAAATGAAAGCTCAGTGAGTTCTTTGTTTAGTGCAGTTAACAAGGACTGATCTGCAAAAACAGCCCAAGGCAACAATATTTATGCCCTGGTTGTTATTTTATAGTGCCACCTGCTTCCTAACTGGCCACAGGCAGCTGTGGGAATACATAGACGTTTAAGAGATAAACATGAGGTCTGTCTTTATCGCTGTCCCTAGAGGTCAAACTAAGTGATGGAGAGCTTTGTTTCTGGTTAAGCTGTGTTTCGCTGTGCAGTGTGCTGGAAGATCATGGTAAATAACAAAGACCTTAAAAGGAATACTTGCACAAGGAAACAAGGCCAAATGAGTGTACAAATATGGCTAACCAAATTACCCTCACAATGTATGTTTGATTAGTTTCAATTTTTTTGTTGGCTGATAACCTTAATAGAACAATTATTTAAAATCCTGCCTTTTTACCCACCGTATGATTGGGGTTTTAATTAGAAAACAGCAAGTTTAAACAAAAACAAGTACTAGGTTTCATTAAGCGAGTTTACCCATAAATATATATTTACCCTTAGATACATTTATCAATAACTAAATTTTACCTAATGTTTCGATTCATCCTACCAGCGACTAATAATGTGTTCACTGGCCCTTTATTTTCCTTTTCTGTAATTTACCATTACACCAGTAGGTGGCAACAATTGAAATTATCATTGAGTAATTGAGATGTTCACTTGAAACTGTTCAGCAAATTAATTGTTCCCCATTTGAGATTGTAAATTGATATTCAACATAGATATGTATACGGATATTCAATAATTAATTTTAAAGAGTATTATTTGAGACATAATTATTAAAAATAAAGCAGATCTCATTGCTTTCTATTAGTCTAATAGAATTTAGAATAGAAATCTAATATCTAATTGGAAAAATCAACTTGCATTAAATTCAAAATTTAGAACAAACAACAAAATGCTACAGATCATAACATATTAGATGCAACGTACATATAGAAACGATTGACTTGGTGCTGTAACACGCTTTTTAGTACCCGTATAACATGACTCGTATTGTACTTATAATAACTTTACCATACGAACTAGCAGAATATAAACACTTCGGGAAGCGTTAGCTCTCTGCTGCACGCGGGATGGTCCTCTGCTCGCGCCCGTTCTGATCAGTCTGCGCATGACATCACCGCCTTAAATACTCCAGTCGCTTTTCCCCTTTCCGTCGCCATCCTGAGAGCGCAGCAGAGAAGACATAGCGGACGCGGCTGGGTTTTTCAGTGATGTGTTTCTAGGCAGCGGGACCTCGTGGAAAGAAAAGGGTATTTTATTTTTATTTTCGGTTGGGCTTGGAAAAGGCGCAGAGTAAAATTTGTGCTCGAGCAACTCGGTTCGAGAAAGAGGGAGGCGTGAAAGGAAAACTTTTTGTGCCAAGGTGAAGAAATAGAGGTTTGTTGTTGCGAACGAGTCAAAAGCCAAAAGTTGGGGATGTCTCTCTCGGTACCTCAGAACGGTGTAAAGGGGGATAACGAACCCGTCATCGAGCTTTTTGTGAAGGTAAGATCCTGACTAACGTTAAAAACTCCAATCGTTGAAGTAAGCGTTAAAGAGATAGCGCCCCAAAAATATACATTTTATCATCATATACTCATACCTACCGTTACGAATAACGTTGGTTTGTGGAAGCAACTGATATTTTAAAGAGAGCGATAGACTCTGTCATCTTATGTTTTCTATATTATGTTTTTAAAAATGTGATAAAAGTGAATGGTGACCGAGTCTGTCAGTCCTAAACGTTCACGCCACACCTCCCAAACTATAATCTTCTTTTGTAATTTGAGTCATAATTCAGTTTTCTCTTGATAAGTAAACGATTCACAGTCAAAGCAAACGCCTACATATGTCTAAAACAATGCCAGAGATGGGATTCATCCATTGTGTTTTACTGTAAGTGAATGATGACACTATGTCCATGTGAATGTCAGATGGGTGGAGGCCTTTTCTCAATTTCACCCAATATCTGTTTAGGTGCTGCTGCTTTTAGATTTTCATGATTACATGCAACAAAAATAAATATTTTACGAGTTCACTCCCTCAGCCAAATGCACAAAGCACGCGTGTTTGCATGGGAAACCGACAACAATGTACATCTGCAGTTCCCAATCCCGACTGCAGGAAATCCGTCCGGTCCAGGATACAGAGTAACCCACTTGCATTGAACAGAGCCAAAAAGAGCAAAAAATGTGCTCTGCCAGACTTGTATCTGGTGAGAAAGGACATAGTATTTAATACCCTTTGAATGGGTGAAATTGCCTTTTGTTTTCTTGATCTACTGCAACGTTGTTTTGCCTTCATAAGAGTTTTATATTTTAACTCCACACAGGAGTCAGTCTGTTTATTGTAACCAGAGACCGTGTTGGGGTCTATTTCTCGTTGGTTTGCTTCTTAAGACTAAACTCTACGTCATTTCGAATATAAACTGAAGCGAAAGAATCCGGTCCTCCCTTGGATCTTTGAGTAATCAAACTGGAATTATTCGAATTCCTCTCCACTGCTGGAACCCTGCTGTCCTCTTTCTTTCCTTTGCTTTTCTCTTCCTCCAAAGGCCTTCTGCCCGGCAGAGCGGGAAAACTCCTGAAAGACTGAAAGGAGGGTGAGAAGGGAAGTGGAGGAGGGGATGGAGTTACAGAAAAAGGAGGGGGCTCCCAGCAGTGGATGTTTGCTGACTGAGATCTGTTTGGAAGCGTGCAACATGCTCTGCTCTCTAACCTGCATGGTTACTAAACTGCTAGTGCATTAAAGCTCAGAGGACTTTGGATCTCAGACGTGAAAACGCTGACCAGGCGTATATGATTCCCGAGGTTTTAATTAAAGGATGCCCCTGCTGTATTAAATGGACTGTAATTAATAATTGAATGAACATTACAGCAGTTTACAGGCACATGTATAGGTCAGCTCTTTTTGGAAGTTGTGAAGTGACCCTACAAAACATTACGAGAGACTCATATTTTAAGTATGGATTGATTGTTAAAGACCCCACGGCATCTGAGGAGTTTAGTTTTCTTTACTGTATACTGCATTTAGCTTACTGTGTTTTTTCATTTTTACTTTACTGTATTTGAGATTTGGGTGGGACATTGATAATAATAATAATAATAATAATAATAATAATAAAAAAAGTTATTATATTGACATTTTTAACTAAATTAATTTTATGTTTTTAAATGCATAGTTTTTCCCCTTAAAAAACAAACTATGAGTTTTTTAATTTAAAATGTATGTATGTTTTTAATATTTGTCTAAATATTTATAATAAATATAAAATATAAGGAGATGCTCACTTTAAAGTACAATTAGTCAGTGTTTATAGGTACACTTACATTGAGATTCTAATGCATATTTTTTTTTAATATTTCCTGGGGTCTTACAATTAAGTGTCCATATTGCTATTATTACGAGTATTTCGCGGTGTCTTGCTGTGTTACACTGTATGAGGTGCTTGATACTTGTGTGTTAACATGCTGTAGTTCTCAGTGATACTAATCTCATGTGATGCAGTTTTTATGAATGGGATGGCCTGGAAATTATTGTCTTTTATTGTTGGTGTCATATTTTTAGATTCGACTTGACCACACAGCAGTGTTGTCTGCTCATTAAATAGGGATTCATCATCAAAAATGAGTGCATGAGCAGTAAAACAATTCTTTTGCTGTTGTGGCTTTGATGTGGAACGGCACGAAGAGAGGCCGCAGGTCGCTCTCCTTCAGAGTCTGCAGATAACAGATGTGCTGCAGTGACACTTGCACTGTGTGCGTTTTGTTTCTATGGCTCCTTGGGTAAAGAGCGTTTCATGTTTGAATGTGCTGCAGCAGGAAGATAATGTTGACCTCTCTTTCTCCCTTTCTGTTGTTTTATGTCTCTCATTCATAATTAACAGCATGTATGTAACGCATCTTTGTTCCACCTTTTCTTCCTGCACAACATCACAGCAGGTCCAGCCCCTTTGTTGCCATAGAAACCAGGCAAACCTTGCCCCTGCTGGCGGCTGATAATGCAGTCATCTCCCCTTCCTCCCTCCCTCTGTACAGCCGCACCTGCTGGCCGTCTTCACCACGTGGACGTTCAGATTTTTTGCTTTGATCGCAGTAAAGCACACTGCAGCATGTGTTGATGTACAGTGCATTTGAAAAAGGGTCACGCTGAATCTGATCAGTGCTTACTGGTTTAGAAGCCTTTGTGTTTCTCTTAGTGGGCTATTTATCCTCTGTGTGCTCTAATGGGTTTGAGATTGAGAGATCAGCCTCAGAGCTTTAATGGGATCAGCGTCTCTTAAATTGATGCGACTTCTCTAGAGTATGATGCAGCAGTAATGAAGCCTTGGCCAGAGCAAGGATTTGCAGTTCTCATGGTTATCGGATGTTAGGCTTATTTTGGTTTTTCATGGAAACACTTCTATTCAAGTCAACATCTAGAATCAAGTCATCCAAGATGTTCATGTCTGTCTTTTTTTCAGTCGCAAAGACATTTTTTGAGGAAAACTTTCCAGGAATTTTATCTATATAATTGACTTATAATTGGTGGCCAATTGCTTTTAAAGGGCCCTACATGATCCAAGCTGAGGAATAAGCCAAGGTTCTTATTTGGCGAAATGATTTGTTTTTTTAGGAAACTAAAAATGTATCAACTTTTTAACCACACATTCTTGTCCTGCACTAGCTCTTCATGCATTGTGTGTTCACGTTGGAAAAGTCCCGTGCGTTTAGATCTTTGTCTGTGTATTTTGATTCAAAAGGTAGGGTAGGATGAAAAACTTGTGGGACGGAATCATATTTTTAGACCTGACTTGACCAGATATGTCCAAGTAAGCAACCACTCAGTAACTGCAAGCAGTGTGAGTTTTGCTTTGATTTGATCTGATTTAAAAAAAAAAAAAAAAAAAATATTTTAATGTATAGATCATTCATGATCTACCCAATCCTCCACCTCAGTGTGAACATGGATTTAAAATCTAGTGCTTCAAAGTAAGCCAGATCACCATGTAACAGTGGTAATGTTTACTCTGCAGAAGGACACTGGCACTCGGGTGCTTTACACAGTCCCCAGGTGCTGATGATGCAACCACAGTAACCCTTGCTCTGCTTTGATTGGCTCTTTAGATTAATTATTGTTTATACCACATGCAAAGTCAGATGACTTCAGTGTTTTGTCTGTGGTTTGATTTTTGTTTAAGCTGATGTTAGTAATTGTACACTGCAGAGTTATAGTTTAATCGCTGCTTATGAATTCAAGGCCATAGTTTGGCCTTTTGGCCTTTTCATGTATTCTATAAGGAACAGTTTGCTCTATTTACGCTGACCTTTCAAATATTTAGTTTTATCTTTTTGATATTTTATGTGGAGTTTATAGGCTCAGACCCACTATGTCCCACCCTAACAGCTTCCATTTTTAACCCAAACTAGTCAAGTTTGATCAAGATCAAGTTTTTTTATTTTTTTTTTATTTTTATTTTTTTTTTTTACAGTCCAATTCCAGAGTGTTAAATATGCAATTCAGTGTTTAGCTGCCAAGATGGGATCTTGCATAAACTCAGCCATTTAAATGCATCAAATGATTTGTGAGAAAAGGCAGTGTTTGTTTATAGATGGGAGGATGTTTGTGTTCCTACATGTCCACACAGTGATACAGGATTATTAGAAAAGTCCCAACAAAGTCAAATGCCTTCACTGCATGAGATCTGTCCTTACTGAACAGTCTGAAGGACAAAAGGCATGCTCGAACTCTTTCACCCCCTCCTTCCCCCTCTCTCTTCATCTTTCAGCCAGTCGCGTTCACAGAAGGCTCATATCTGACCAGAAAGCAGCATTGCAGTCGTCTCAGTATAGTGAGCCATCGTGGTAAAGTTTCATTCTATTATGTCCTCTTGTATTGGTTTTGTGTGTGGGCATGTCTTTTATTTCCCAACCGATGGAAAGTTTGTCGGCTGCTCCTCCTTGTGTCGCCCATTCTGTCTGCTAGGTACGCGGTTTGTGTCAGATAACTGATGCAAAATCTTTAGTTATCTGGAATTCCCTTCAACTCACGTTATATAAGAATCTTTGTGATTTATACAGGAGATATAAATTAGTTTATATAAGATCTGGAAAACAAATTTAAGGCTGCACAATTTTGTAAGTATGGCTATGTAATAATAACAGCAATTGTTATTATTAAAAAATATTATCAAATAAAAAGGGTATTTAAAATGAAATTGTATTTCACTGTAAAAATTAGTGTTTAATAATATTTTATTTTACATTTGTAAAATTACACTAAATATCAATTAATGCTGCAGCTCTAGAATTTGGCTTTATGAATCATCCACTAAAACATGTAGATTATGACCTGTATTTGGGAAGATAAAGATATCTAATTATTTTTTGATTTTGTGCTGTTGGGTGGTAAATCTTATTTACTAAACCACACACCTGTGTGCCTTCACATTGTGTAAAGTAATCCTACAAACATGGAGACATTTGTTTATTTGTATTTATTTTTTTATGCGTATCATGATGTGGATGTGGATGTGGAGGGAGTTTAGCTTCAGAGAGGATGCAGAAATGCCAAAACTTAAGTGACTATAATTGCTGTTGTTGTTGTTGTTGTTTTTTTCAACTGGATTAATCATAAATGGTCAGCAGTATTATTTGAGAAATTAAATAGATATTAGGGATCATTAGATTATGCTTGCTGATCATTACACATTTGGGTGTTTTATTTATTATATTTCCTGTGATAGGATCGTGCGGATGTGTCATTGCCATCATGACATTGAATGTCACTGTACAATGACATCTGTAGCATAGCCAGCATTTGAATTTAATTTTAAAAGTTAAATTCAGGCAAATTTAGCCAGGTTCTTCTAGCAGCAGTGATTTTACTGTGGTTGGCTTAACCTATATGCTCGTCTCGGGTTGTCTAGATTCTGCCGTTGATCTGCATGCGTTTAGTCTTGGCAGATCTCACAGCCGATTGGCTCTTGTCTCAGGCACAAAGCGACCTGCATGTTTTTGTTCGTTTGGAAAAACACTTGTTTATTCAGCTGGTGCAACATTGTGTAACCAGTGGTGTAGGTCAGGCGAGACTCCGCATGTGTCCATTGATGTGAGTGTGCGAGCGTTGACCAATGACAGTCTGGAAGCGTGGCCGTGAGTCATCAGTCTGGGGTCTGCTTTTGTGTTAGGAGGAATGTTCTGGGAATGTTTGAACAAATTTAGGAGGTAATCTGGACTAAATACTATTTATTTTATTGTCTACTAATTTTTTTTGCTTGTTAAATTGCTTTGCTTATTGTAAGTGTTTTCAAATACTTTCAGATCTCCTTTATCATGTTTTAAAGACATGTTTAAAGTTTTTTATTTATTTATTTATTTTTTTTAAGGATTCTTTGAATAGAAAGTTCACCAGAGAGCATGACCTTTAGCAGGCATTACCACCTTGCATTTTAAAGGGGTCCCAATTCTGTCCATAAAAATACAAGCATACAAATCATAGATTGTCTGATGAAAGAAATATCAATTTTCCAAATCGTGTTCTAAAGTGGGATATTCTTCTTTTTCTCTGTATGTCTTATTCTTTTAGTTTCTCCTTCCCTCTTTTCCCTCTTTCCATATAAGGTAACATCGTGGTCAGATCGTGCACAGGGACTGGAGAATGAGCACATTGTGATTTGTGAAGAGTTTGGCTGTTTAGAGGTCTAAATTTAGTCTGCTAAGGCACTTTGCCTTCGGCCCCACCTCCAGACATACACACACACACCCCACAAGATCTCCGTCCTGTGGGAATCTCACAGTGTGGCCTAACAAGGCAGGGCTGAAAGAGAGCTGGAGTGGGTGCTGTGCCATGAGAATGTGTGTCTGATTGTGCCGAGGTGTGTGTGTGTGTGTGCACCTGGTATTTATCACCTTATGGGGACCAATTGTCCCCACGAAGATAGGAATACCAGTAAATTGTGACCTTGTGGGGACATTTCTTAGGTCCCCATGAGGAAACAAGCTTATAAATCACACAGAGTTAAGGTTGTTTTTAATTTTTTTTTTTTTTTTTTTAATAAATCCAAAAATGC